>OX155893.1:13442749-13610249 GCA_944588485.1 Phosphuga atrata | reverse complement strand
AAAATTCGAGAAACCAATAACACATTTTAGGAAATGAATTAGTTAAGAATGAATGGGTTAGACTATATTTCTAAGAAAATAAATATAAAAAACAGTAACTTGCTATAGGTGGAAAGTTAAGCGCCCTTTAGACGAGTAATGTTACTCTCAGTCAATTTTGAATGAGATACTAACTCAATATCCGTCTTTCGATTATCGTTGCTGTACTACTTATTGCTTTCGACTATATTCTTATTCAGTATTTGTACATTATGTCGTTCAAACA
Source organism: Phosphuga atrata (assembly GCA_944588485.1). Classification (NCBI taxonomy): domain Eukaryota; kingdom Metazoa; phylum Arthropoda; class Insecta; order Coleoptera; family Silphidae; genus Phosphuga; species Phosphuga atrata. The sequence continues at coordinate 13,609,984 of OX155893.1, read as the reverse complement.
GCAATATGATTCTTATATATATATATATATATATATATATATATATATATATATATATATATATGTTGAACAATAAGTTTATTATTTTTCTATATAGGAACTCTTGTCGGTGATGTTCAAGAATTGAACGCCATTGATCAAGCATTTTTTGAAAATGGCAAAAGAGAGAAACCCTTGCTAATAGGTTCAGTCAAGGGAAACATAGGACATGGAGAAGCTACTTCTGGTTTAAATTCTATCTGCAAAGTAAACAAATTGTTTTTCTTAATATTGGTGAAAAAATCTTATTTGTCTCTATTTAAGCTACTATATGCAATGAACATAGGATATATTCTACCTAATATTCATTTCGATCAACCACGCGAAGGAGTCGAAGGTTTAGCTACAGGAAGACTGCAAGTTGTGACTGAAACGATTATTTGGCCACAAAATGCACCTTATGCTGGTTAGTAAACTAAATAAATTAAAATATTTTTTATGCAATGTGGAATAAAACATTCAGGTATTAATTCATTTGGATTTGGGGGAGCGAACGCTCATGTACTTCTGAAACGTTACAAAACGACAAATCTTATCAGAAGTGAGAGAATTCCTCGACTTGTTTGCTTCAGTGGAAGAACTGAAGAATGCATATCCGCGTTCCAGAACAGTCTGAAAGAAAATCCAAATGGAGGGGTGATGAACCTCTTACAGGCAGCTTTCAGGTGAAATAAAAAACAAAAAAAAATAACTAATTAATCAAAATATTGTTGGTCATATTGATTCATTAGTTATTTTTGTTGTTTTTTAGAAGGAAAGTCCCAAATAATGATTTTTACGGATATTCCATAATATCTGAAATAGGCGAGATTAAACGTTCTATGAATAATTTCCTTATGGAAAAGCCTTTATACCTTTGTATAGGTAGTCAACACAACTATAATGAAAAAATATTAGAGGAACTTTGTAAATTGCCGTTGTTTTCTAAAAGTATTGCGGAGTAAGTGCAACCAAAAATTATTCTATAAAACTGAAATATTAATTTCCTTATATCATGATAGATTTAATGCAGTTTTAAAAAACAGCAACTTGAGCCACAAGATAGAAGAATCTATCCCTACAAAACAAATAATGCTCTCTCTCTCTATCCAATTATCTCTAATTAATCTACTAAAAGCTTTGGATCTTAATCCGACTCACATTATTGGAACATCATTCGGGCATTTCTCCGCAGCCTTTGCCAATGATGCATTAAGCTTTGAAGAAACCATTTTGCTCACATACATAACTTATAGATTTATCTCAAATAAACCCTTAAGAAATGGAAAAGAAGAATTAATTAAAAGTTTGAAATCTGTTCTGAGTAACACTGGTAAGGATGCTCGAAAAGAAATACTTACAATGGAAAATCCTTATGAATACGCAACACCTGAATATTTCGTTTTTAATATTTTTAATTCGGAAATGAAGACCGTTATTGAACAAGATTGTGTTGTTTTAAGTATTGATTTTGATGACAAAATCGAAAATTGTGAAGTGGTGCATTTGGTTAAGAATGAAATGAAATTAGAACATTTCTTGGAAGGAATTGGAAGGTAAAATTCATAAAAGTGCGTTTCAAAATGCATTTTGAGAATGCAAATTAACTTTTTAGATTGTATGAATTAGGCTACGAATTAAGAATTGAAAGAATCTATCCGGAATCCAATTGGCCTGTGGATCCAGACACGCCACCAATTTCGCACTTAGTGAAATGGAAACATGAAAAAGAACAATTTGTTGTGAAATATTCTATTTTTGATGAAATTCCATGTTGTTACCGAAGAATTGTCTACCATGCCGCTGAACACGGTTCAAGTTACCTTAAAGGTCATGTTATAGATGGAAGAAATCTTTACCCAGCCACTGGCTATTTAATAACAGTTATTGAACAATTTTGTGCAGCTGCAAGTTCTTCTTTTTTTCAACAAATTGTTGAATTTGAAAACGTTCAGTTCCTAAAAGCTACTACGTTTGGCGAAGGCGCACTTGTCTTCGAAATATTTTTTGGCAAAACTGGAAGGTTTGAAGTAATGTTAAACGTTTGAGACATTGTGGTTTTTGATTTGACTCTTAAAAACTATGATTTTAGATTGTGGTAGGTGGAAGTCCAATTGTTACTGGTACAATCAAGAAAATTGACAAATTAGAACCGTTTAGTTTACCAGAATTTAAAGAAACTGACGTGCAGTTATCTCAAAAAGACGTTTATAAAGAGTTAAGATTAAGAGGCTACAATTATAGGTACATTTTATATAATTGAAATAAATATATTGTTGTTATTTAAAATATTTTCAGTGGCTTGTTTAGCGCGATCCAGGAAACTTGTGGAAACAGAGCAAAGATTCAATGGAACAATAATTACGTAATATTTTTGGACAATATGCTCCAACTAACAATTCTACAAGAAGACAGTCGGGTTTTGTACATTCCCACAGGAATCGATCGATTGATAATAAATGTTCCCGCGCACCAAACATACATTACATCGCATAACGAAGATATTCCCGTCTTTGTTGACTCAAAAACCAGCAGTTTTTCGTAATTTCTTTAAATATTGATAATTGAAGATGAAAATGTCATGTATGTTTTTAGATCGACAGCTATTAAAATCGTTGGTGTACAGGCAAATTCAATACCGCGAAGAAAACAATTTCTAGAACCGCTTTTGGAAATTAACAAATTTGTGCCGAACGAAGCAAATCTCACCTTAAATGAAGCTTTTAGGGTTAATGCACAAATTATTTTGGAAAACATTAACGAAATATTCTTTGATGTCTTGGAACAAATTGAAGAAGAAAGGCTTCCAGTTGTATCAATTTTGAAAAAATCGTTAGAGGATAATCCGTTGGTATTAATTAATACTAAGGTTATTAGTCAATTAGATCTTCAGTGTGAAGAAACTGATATAGTCAAAGAATCTATAGAAACACAAACTAATTATTTTGTTTATATTGGAAAGAATTTAATCCAAATGCAAGATGTAAGATGAGATATTTTGATCACAATAAAATAATATTTATTTTTAATTTATTTTTAGAAATTCAATATAGTTTTGAATAATATTTCCAAGGGTGGATTCTTAATTTTATTTGAAGACGCCAAAGTAATAATTCCAGATTCTTTGGTATTAATAACAAAATATCATATAGAAAATTCAACTGTTTATATGCTGAGGAAGAAAGAGACACAAACAAACAACTTTGTTGCAATTAACATTGCTGGAGATCTTTCCTGGATTAGTCCTCTGCAAAATGCAATTGCATCGAAGAAAGCGGTATTAATTTACGCGGAAAATCATCCGGAAAGTGGAATTTTGGGTTTAACAAATTGTTTCAAAAGAGAAATTCAAAACACGAAAATCTTGTCTTTCTTTCTGGAAAATGCACCGAAATTCGATATAAATTCTGATTTTTATCGAAAACAACTTAGCAAAAATCTGCGAATGAACGTATTCAAAAATGGAATTTGGGGAACTTACAGATATTTACCAATGGAGGAAAAACTCTGCGAAAGAGATCACAGTTTTGGAAATGTTTTAAAGCCTGGAGATCTGAACACTTTGAAGTGGATTGAAGGACCAATCTCCTCGAAAAATCCAGATATTATATATGTATGAAATAATAATTATATTTAAAATGACTTCCGGGATTTAAATCTATTTTTTTAGATTTATAGCTCTGCTTTGAACTTCAGAGACTTGATGACGGCCTCGGGAAAAGTAGGCATAGAAACTATAACAAAGAATAGAATGGAACAAGAATGTATTCAAGGTGTAGAGTTTTCAGGAAGAAATATTAAGTAATATTTATATATTTTTTGCAAGCGTGAAAATATTTATTTATTTTTTGATTAAAGAGGTGAAAGATTGATGGGTGTACTATCAAGTGGAGCTATTTCAACCTATGTAGTGCCAAATAAAAATATGCTGTGGAAGATTCCAGATGGTTGGTCTATGGAAGAAGCTGCTAGTGTGCCAGTTGTTTATTCCACGGTCCTCTTTGCTTTGAAGATTGTAAATATACTTTTTATCTAATTGAATAATCTAATTAAAATTGTTGTTTTTAGAGGTGTAAAGTGCGAAGAGGTCAAAGCATTTTGATCCATTCAGGGACTGGAGGAATTGGACTTGCAGCTATCAATTTGGCTTTGCATTATGGACTTGAAATATTTACTACAGTAGGAACTGAAGAGAAACGAGAATTTCTAAAAAAGAACTACCCTCAAATTAAAACTGAAAATATTGGAAACTCAAGAGATTTGAGTTTCGAACAAATGATTCATGAGAATACAAACGGCCGTGGAGCTGATTATATTTTGAATTCATTAGCTGAAGAAAAATTAGAAGCCTCAATTCGGTGCCTAGCTAGAAATGGTACATTCTTGGAAATTGGTAAATTTGACATTGCTAAAAACTCGAAATTGACAATGGACCTTTATTCTAAAGGAGCTTCATTTAGTGGAATCATGTTGGATAAACTGATATTTAATGGAGCAGGATTTTCAAAAGATGCAAGAACTATCACAAGTCTTCTACAAAAGGGAATCAATGAAGGTTTCATTAAACCACTTCCAGTAACATCATTTGGTAGAGAACAATTACAAGAAGCTTTTAGATATATTGGAACTGGTAAACATATTGGTAAAATTATTATCAAGCAACGACAAGAAGAAGTTGATAAAATTACGGTGCCTAAACTTGAAAAGTTTTCTGTAATTCCCAGGCAAATACAAATATTTTGTGTTTGAAAAATATTTAATTTCTCAATTTTACAGGACATACTTTGATTCTGAAGCTTCTTACATAATTATTGGTGGACTTGGAGGATTTGGACTGGAATTGGCGGATTGGATGGCTTTAAGAGGAGCAAGGAATATAATTTTATCATCGAGAAATGGTGTAAAGAATGGTTATCAACAGAATGCTATAAGGTTTGTCATAAAATGTTGTAATTGCAAAATTAAATTAAATATAAATATATAGGAAATTGAAGTCGATGGGAGTTAACGTGAAAATCACATTGGAAAATATCAAGACTTTTGATGGTTGTGAGAAAATATACCAACAAGCTACTGATTTAGGTCAGTTAGAAGGAATCTTCAACTTGGCCGTAGAATTGAAGGACGGATTGTTTGAAAATTTAACAAAAGCGGACTTTGAAATTAGTTTAGGTCCAAAGCCAATTGCTAGCACTCACTTTGATAAAATTACAAGAAAATACTGTTCTCAAATTAAGCACTTCGTGCTATTCTCGTCAGTTTCTTGTGGCCGTGGCAATGCAGGGCAAACAAATTATGGTCTATCAAACTCAATAATGGAAAGACTCTGTGAGAGGAGAAAGGCGGATGGTTTATCAGGATTAGCAATTCAGTGGGGAGCTATTGGCGATGTAGGAATAGTTGCTGAAATGCAAAAAGAACAGAGCGAAATAGTAATTGGAGGAACTTTGCAACAAAGGATTTCTAGTTGTTTAGAAGTTTTGGATAAATTTCTGCAAAGTGACGAAGCTGTTGTATCCAGTATTGTAATAGCTGAAAAGGGAGAAAAGAAAAAATGCGACAATATGGTAGATGCAGTAATGAATATCCTTGGCATCCGAGATTTGAAAACTGTAAGTGGTCATGCAACTCTTCCAGAACTGGGAATGGATTCCATGATGGCCGTTGAAATTAAACAAATACTAGAAAGAGAATACAATACATTTTTATCTCCGCAAGAATTGAAGAATTTGACAATCAATAAGTAGGAAATCAATATGAATTAAAACATGTTAAAAGTATAAACTTATTATTTCTTTAGAATGATAGAATTGGATAGTTTGGATTCTTCAGTAGAAACCGTTAGCCAGCCCGAACCAACTGATTTATTCGATATAATTTTTAATAATCTTTATGACGAAACTAATTACTATTTGCCGAAAATAGATTTCATTGAAAACCAAAACGAATCCAAAGTTTTCATTTTTCCTGGAATAGAAGGAACTGCAAATAGCGTCAAAAATTTATCGAAGAAAATCAGCAAAAATTCCACCTGTCTCCAATATATTACCACAAATTCTTTGGAGAAAATTCTAGATATCGTGAATAATCTCTGGCCTGTAAGATTAAAAAAAACAGTAAATTCAATTCCAATTGATTTTAATATTTTTTTAGCACATAGTTAGTAAATGTGAAAACGGATTTAAATTTGTGGCTCATTCTATAGGAAGCACAATCGCATTGGAAATAGCAAGTAAATTAGAAAGTCTGGGTATATATGGTAAGTTGGTTATAATTGATGGATCTCCAGCACTTTCCCAGCGATTCGGTACAATGCTATCACATTTCACAGAGAAGGATTTCGAACATAACTTTGTAATTTCCACCGTCATTCCGTTTATACCAAAAGAATTACAAATAGAATTTAAGGTATTTTAGAATGTTTCAAAATATTAGATGCTAAAATGATTTTACCTTAGAATAAACTCAACGCTGCCAAAAATTTCGACGAGATGCAACAAGTAGTCGTGGATAGCATACCGGAAGCGAAAACTATTTCAAGGAAGGTGTTGGGCGATGTTGCAAATTATTGCTTCAATGCCATAAAAATCGTCCAAGATTACGTTCCACAATTTCCAGAAAAAATTAAATCTGAGGTGATCCTCTTCAAGCCTAAAGTTCCGGCCATCGCAAACTTTGCAGAAGATCTTCAATTATCAGAAGTTTGCGAGAATATTACTGATATTAAATACTTTGATGGCGATCATAAATCTATAGTAGATAATCCAGATATGCTTGAAGTAATTGCTAAGTTTTTACAATAAATCGTTTTGTGAAAATTTACTAAACCTCTTGCAATTAATTAAGTTTGGGTCAGTGGATTAAGGGCATTATTTGTTATTTGAAGATAAATGTGTAATATGCCGTAGAATAAAGTGTAATCTTTTCAGAGTATTATTTTTTGTTTTGAAATTCGTATACGGTTTGGCAACAAATCCATGACGTGTTTGACTGACCCTCTTTTATCTTTGACTGGTTAAGATCTATGACTAGATGTACAACCTAGACGAATCTGGATAGTTTTATTTAGAACCACAAAAAATACATTTTTAAATAACAGCATTTAAATCTAAAATGATTTGTTTATAAACACTTGATGTCTTGATGTCTCACATCAGTTTTTGTAGTTTTCCGTTGATTTATTTTTAATAAATAAGTATGTCCATACATACATTTATACACATTCCCTCGTTTTATTACTGAAAAAAATATTTTAAAGCAATTTTCGTGTTTTGTATTCAGTCAGTTTATCGATTAGTCCGGCTCACAAAGTCCTAAGTCCCTAGTCCTGTAAGTCTTTATATACTATTACTAGTACTATTTAACAATTCGTTTATTGAAACTTTCACATTTACTACTTTAATACATAAACTTGCGTGCATAGTAATCGGCTCACTGTAAAATTTTGACATTAACATTTTTTTTTAGAAACTATTTATGAAATGAAATAGATATGTGCCGTTTGAAAGACCATTTAATATGCTTTAATATGAGTTTCAATTTATCAAGAATGCTTATCTTTTATAGGCGTTGTATAGTGTTAGTTTAATGCATACCATACCGCTAAAAGCCACCCAAGTTTTTGTTCTAATCGAAAATTGACTTTTGAGACTATTGATTTACTATTGAGCTGTTGCTCGACAAGTGGATATGACACGCGCCACGGTTCGAAAAGTGTTCTAACATTATGGGTAGACTGGATCCTTTTATAGACAACCAATAGACAACCTTTTTGTTTAGTCACGCGAGTAGTTGCCATAGTAATAACACTAATAACAAACAGAAATCGTTTAAAAATGAAACTCCGTTTGATTTACATTTGACTTTCACGCACGATTTGGTTACTTTTACACACGATTATAATAATGACATCCTTCGCATACAATAATTTACTTATTAATGTATTTTGAATACAGTATATACACTAACAATATAACTCTCGTATGATTTAAAACATCAAAAAACAAATACGTTAGAACTTTTTTTTTCTTGTTTATTTTCTTGTTAGTTTTAAAGTTATAAACCATGCTCGTCTGCGAAATTATTAATTTCGCATATTTATTCTGCGAAAGAAAGAGAGAGCACGCATTATAGTAATATACACTGAGAGAAAGGGAAAGAAAGAGAGAGCGCGCGGTATAGAAATATACACTGAGAGAAAGAGAAAGACACAATCGCGTCGTATAACGAAAGAAAGGAACGCGGAGTATAAGGAAAAAAAAGAACGCGGTGTATATCACAAGAGAGAGAGAGAGCGCGGTATAGAAATATACACTGAGAGAAACTTACGAGGCGTATACGTTTTCTGCCGAATCACTCATACCGAGACCTCCCTAAAGGAACTTTGTTCCAAAATGAGTCTACAAAAGAAGAAGAAAATTACGAAAAATTTGCCAAAAATGCGGTTTACGTCTTGATTTTCTTTTGGGGGATTGATAAAAAAAATAGATTTAAAATTATATTAGATTTAAGTTAGTTATTTTTTTATTTTTTGAGATAAGCTTTACAAAGGTCCTCCCTTTCAAGGGGCGGCTGTAGGTGCGTTTTAATCCCTCAATTTTTTTCCCTCAATAGTTTCTTTCCTATTGCACATCGAAACGGGAAATTGCCATATTCGGATGTAAAATAGGTTAGGTTAGGTTAGGTTAGGTTATGTAAAAGTATCGACCTGTGTCGGTCTGCCGTTCGTAAGTCCCACACAGCGTCCTCCAGGGGCCAAAAACAAGGAATCGTTTGTAGGACCTTTGAAGAGCAGCTTTGGTCCGCGGCTCGATTTTTTTATTGCCGCGTCGATTTTACATTTTTTGACGTCATGCGGAAAAGTACGAGACTACTGGTTCACACGGTGCGGTTGAGCATTGATGTTTTTCTGCGGCCTGGCTTTCTTTTACCAGAAATTTTTCCCTGCACGATGATATGCAGTAATCGATATTTTTCGCCTCTCATAGCATACCCTAAATATTCTAGTTTCCACCTTTTGATGGTGCTAAGAATTTCGGTAGATTTACTCAGTCTTTGGGTATTACCAAGTTGGATACTTTTTCCATCCATGAAACTTTTAATATTTTTCTGTAAACCCACATTTGAGATGTGGATTCAAGTCGCCTTTCTTCGTACATGTTTATTGTCCAGGCTTTCATACCGTACAGCAAGGTGGAGAAGACGTAACATCTGAGAAGTCGGATCTTCGATTTTACTTCAGTTTGACTCTCGCGCTGTTAGTTATTATGCTGCCTAGATATTTTATTTGGTTTACCTGTCATCAATAGTTCACCTCCAACTATTATGTTAGCTATGATATTAAATTACTTGCTAATTACTAATACATTTGTGGTTTTTTTGCATTTAATCCGAGTCCGGCCATTGCGCATAGGTCTTTATACTAGAACGATATTTTTCTCGTCTCGTCTCGTCTCGTAAAAGCGAGACGAGACCGAGACGAGAAGCGAGACGAGACAGTTTTGAAAATTATTTAGACAAAAGCGAGAGCATATCGTTGGTCCAGATGAACAGGGTATTAACTCAAAAAAGCAGAAGAACGATTTAAAGTTTTAAAATCAATATATTTCCATTTCTGTAAATAATTGGTTAACCTCACCTATAATATCTTTAAAACTAACTTTATTGATAACGTTTTTGTTCACTTCATGACTGTCAATTTTGCTGAGAAAAAAATAGAAATTTCAGGACAGAACATAATTAGTTAATACCATGTTCATCCAAACGAACGATATATCTCGCTCTCGCGAGACACAAGAGCATATGCGATCTCGTTCTTGCGAGACACGAGAGACTCAAACTTCTTCTTCAATCTTTGACTCTAACAAGGACAGCTGTAATATTTTATTGCACAAATTTGAACTGCTCGTTCTGTTACAATTAAAAGAGTAGATTTCGTAATATAAAACAGATGTAGACAATTTCAAATTATTTCGTTCGTTTTTATTATTACATATACTAAAATAGATTGGTACGCCTTTCCGTGAGGCGCGGGAGAAATGCGTCAAATCGGGTTTGGAGAATAAAAACAGACGTTTTGAGTTATTTTCGAAAGAAACTTTGCCGGGAGAAAGTGGTGAAATGTTCAAAAAACTCCACACAATTGATGAATCTTTGAGATATTGTGGTGCCGGATGCGGCGCGAAAAAGAAATTTCGATTTCTCGATCTTTCGGTTAAAACTGAATTTTAACCGAGCGCGACGAGAATGGTGCTATCGGGAGCGCCGATTTTTTCCGCACAAAACTGTCATCTCGAATTTTCGAGTCTTCGCTGAAAATTTGGAGATAGTTGCGATAAACCGAAAAAAAAAATCGGAAAAAACGATCTTCTTTGACGTTCTATTGCGAGCCGACCGCCGAACGGAACGACTTTCCGTTTGCGGGTCCGGTTTCGTAGGTTCTTCCTCTCTGGGCCTACGAAGAGACCGTGCGAGTTTTTGCAAAAATCGCCGTGCGGTAGATGTTTTTGCAAAACCGAACGTTTGCGACTGCTGAACCGGTAGTGGGAGGAATTTTGCAATTTCTTCTACACCGTTCCATAGAGGTCGACGGTCGACGGTATCTTGCGTACCATGTGCCGATTTGCCAATTCACAGAAACTACAAGGTCGCCACGGTCGATAGTAGGAAATCGGTAGGATGTCAATCCGTAATCGAGAGATGCAATAGTACAAATGGCACAACTTCCTGCACTATAGTGGCAGATCGAGAACAGACTGGACCGTGCCATAGGCTATTAAAAGTTGCAAAAAGTTCGCAACTGGCAAAGTTATTGTAAAAAAACAAAATTCGCATTTTGTGTCCTGGCTGGGTGCACAGGGAGGTGCATGCGAATTTTTCAGAAATTTTTGAACGGTGTCCTTCCGCCGGAAATTGCCGACATTCTGAAACCAAGTGTGCACATTTCGCTTGCACGGTGCGCCCCCCAGAGACCTGGGAATCGTCGCTCATTTTTCGCGCGTCATATTTCATCCGTTTTTCAACTTTAGCATATTTTACCGCGGCAACTCGCAAATTTCAACTCTTTTCTGCAAGGGTAATTTTCGCTTCTTAGCTGGCTGCGGTGAGGGAGAATTTTCCAAAATTCCTCAAATTTCGGGTACTTCAAAACCGGATTTTTCTTACCACGACATTTACGCTACAACGAAGAACACCAATAGGTGGTAACACATTTCCGCACTTTCATCTGCAAGTACCGTCGCAAGATGATTCGAATTTTCGATTTTTTTCCGTATTTTCTGAATCAAGAATTCAGCAAGAAAAGACACAGGCGCTACTGGCGGGATGCAAGCACAAACGTCATCCTAACCCTCAGTCAGTTGAAATCAGCTTCGACCGCTGAAAAATTTCGTTTTCAGACAAAACTCAGACTTTTCAAACAATTCTGACCGAGAAGAGACCCCCAAGCAAGTATTGCACAGAAAAGTTTGTTCTTGATATCAGTGAAAATCATTTTGGAACATGTGATATTAGTGGAATTATGTGCCAAAATATTTATGGTTATTTAAACTGTTGTTCTATTCCGAGTTTTAAATTTATTTAATTTCGTAATAAACTTTTTTTTTTGTAACAAACAAATTAACAAGTATTTTATTTATCCCGGATGAAATATCTAAATATTTAACCACGTTTCTCATTTAAATTGATGGTTGGTTTCATTAAAAACATGTTTTAATAGGTTCTACACCATGTGGAACAATAAAATTGTACACGGTTCTAGAGAAAAAATCGATCTGTCTAACACCTCAATATCTAACACATCATTTTCGAAAAATATTGTATCAGGCGGCGACTGCCGTAACATGTTGGAATCCAGAATCCAGAACATTGACGTTCTGGATTCATTTAATAAAATATTTTAGTAAGTTTCACACCACGGGGAACAATAATATTGCACACATTTGCACAAAATTAGTAATTCTATGATATCTCTCAGTTATTTTTAACAAAATATCTTATCCGGCGGGGACCGCCGCCTCTCAAAGTCATCGCAGCACAGAAGGAAACACATCCAAGTAACTATATTTTGAAAATTGCAACAGATGTATTCAAAAAGGTTTCAATTCTAGATAGCGCATACATTTATCTTTATCGAAATTGTCATTTTAGAATCTTTGTGGCCGATAGCCTTGACACACTTTTTTTTTAATTAAGAAATTTGTGATGAAATTCTTCAAATATTTTTTCTGTCCAACTTTCTGAACTCTGCCGAACATGTATTTTACACTGTTCGATAAAGCAGATTTTCTTCTAAAAACCGACCACATTCTCCATTTAAACCCATGTAAATTGAAAATCAAAATTCAGAGAAGGGATACTTGATACTTGAATTTTTGTTTGCATTTTATATTTTTTACTTTTGTGACTAAACCGAAGGTTTTTACAAAATTTACAAAGTACACTTTTTGGTAGACACCGACGTCCTATATCCCTATATTCCGACTATGATTTCCTATTTTGAAGCGTTGACGAGATATTTGCAAAAACATTCTGAAGACAAAATAATTTTCCAGGCCGTACCCAATGGACGGGGAGCGTTCAAATTTTGTCAGCTGATACTTGATACTCCTTGCAGGCTTAATAATTTTTTTCGCAATTTTTGAATATTTTAAAATTTTCGTCTTCGGTTTTGATCGGAATTCGTGATTGACATGTCTGGATTTAAAAAATATATATTTTAGTAAGTTTCGCAGAACGTGGAACAATAAAATTTGACACATTTGTAGAGAATCAGTCAGCCTATAATATTCCTCAGTTCGTTTTGCAAAATATTTTATCTGGCGGAGGTCGCCGCCCCACAAACTCTGACTTTAACAAAAAGTAATAAATTCAAATAAATATAAATTGAAAACTGTCACAGATATATGAAAAATTCTTTCAGATCTACATAAATTATACATTTTTCTATTGACATTGAGGTTTTGGTATCTTCGTGGCCGATAGCCTTGACACAGGATTCTTTCTTATAAATAAATACTTATTAAAAACTTGCCAATATATTTTTTTGTTCAACTATCCGAAGTCTACCAAACATGCATTTATTTATAGAGCAGATTTTCATCTAAAAATTGTCATTTTCATCTTTTCAAAATGAGCAGTTTTTTGCAGAATAATTTAATTTGAAAACCTCTTACAGCGTTCTCCATTTAAACCCATGTAAATTGAAAAACGAAATTTAGAGAAGGGGTATTCTTTGAAAAAAAAAATTGATTTTATATTTTTTACTTTTGTGACTAAACCGAACTATTTCACAAAATTTGCAAAGAATTCTTCTTGTAGACACCGATGCCCTACATATCCCGTATATCATAATTTTCTATTTTGAGGCGTAAAAATCCAAATAAGCAAAAATAATTCCCCAAACCGCCTCCATTGGAAGCGGAACGTTCAAATTTGGCCAGCGGGTACTTCATGTGGCCACCTACATTCAGTAAAAGTTTCATTGAAATCCTTGAAGGGAAAAATCAACTTTTCCACCCTATTCAACTATTCCATCCAGAACAACTGTTCAGTCCATAAAAATGCGATTCGCATGTACTAGTTACATATACTAAAATAGTTTGGTACGCCTTTCCGGGAGGGGGCGAGAGAAATGCGTCAATTCGGGTTTGTAGACTGAAAACAGACGTTTTGAGTAATTTTCGAAAGAAATTTTGCCGGGAGACAGTGGTAAAATGTTTAGAAAACTCCAGACAATTGACTAATCTTTGAGAAATCGTGGTGCCGCCGAAAGCGGCAGGGGTGTGGCACGAAAACGAAATTTCCGTTTCTCGGTCGCCGAGCGGCCGAATTTGGACCGATCGCGACGCGAATTGTGCTATCTGGAGCGCCGATTTTTTCCGCACAAAACTGTCATCTCAAATTTTCGAATCTTTGCTGAAAATTTGGAGAAAAGTGCGAAAAACCGAAAAAAAACATCTCAAAAACCGATATTTTTTGACGTTCTATTGCGAGCCGACCGCTGAACAGAACGCCTTCCCGTTTGCGGGTCCGCTTTCGCAGGTTCTTTCTCTCTGGGTCTTCGAAGAGGCCTTGCTTTTTTTTGCAAAAATAGCCGTGCGGTACATGTTTTTGCAAAATCGGACAATATGGAATTTTGCAATTTCTTCTAAACCGTTCGATGGAGGTCGACGGTATCTTGCGTACGATGTGCCGACTTGCCGATTCGCAGAAACCACGAGTTCGCCACGACCGATAGTAGCAAACCGGTAGGATGTCAATCCGCAATCGAGATCTACGAAAGTACAAATGGCACAACTTCCTGCCCTACAGTGGCAGATCGAGAACAGACTGGACCGTGCCATAGGCTATTAAAAGTTGCAAAAAGTTCGCAACTGGCAAAGTTATTGTAAAAAACGAAATTTGCATTTTTAGTCCTAGCTAAGAGGCACATGCCAATTTTTCAGAAATTTTTGTACGTTGTCCTTCCGCCGGAAATTGCCGACATTCTGAAGCTAAGTTTGCACGTTTCACTTGCACGCACCGCCTCCCAGAGCCCTGGGAATCGTCGGCCATTTTTCGCACGTCATATTTCATCCGTCTTTCAACTTTAGCAACTTTCACCGCGGCAATTCGCATATTTCAACTCTTTTCTGCAAGGGTTGTAAATTTCGCTTCTTCGCCGGCTGCGGTTCGGCGTGGGCGAATTTTCCAAAATTCCTCAAATTCCTGGTACTTCAAAAACGGAATTTTCTTGCTACGACATTTGCGCTGCAACGAAGAACACCAATCGGTGATAATACATTTCCGAACTTTTACCTGCAAGTCCCGTCGCAAGATGATTCGAATTTTCAATTTTTTTCCGCATTTTCTGAACAAAGAATTCACCAAGAAAACACATCGGCGCTACTGGCGGGACGCAAACACAAAAGTCAACCCAAAAGTCAGTCAGTTGAAATCAATCCACTGCGACCGCTGAAAAATTTGTTCGGACAAAACTCAGACTTTTCGAACAATTCTGACCGAGCAAATTTCGTCCAGAAAAGTTTGTTCTTGCAATCAGAGGAAAGCATGTGATATTAGTGGAATTATGTTCCAAATTATTTGTAGTTATTTAAACTGTTTTTCTATTCCGAGTTTTAAATGCATTTAATTCGGTAATAAACGTTTTTTTTTGTAACAAACAAATTAACAAGTATTTTATTTATCCTGGGTGAAAAATCTTTGACCACGTTTCTCATTTAAATTGATGGCTGGTTTCATTAAAAAAATGTTTTAATAGATTCTACAGCATGTGGAACAATAAAATTGTACACTCTTTTAAAGAAAAAGTCAATCTGTCTAACACCTCAATATCTAACACATCATTTTCGAAAAATATTTCATCTGGCGGTGGCTGCCGTAACATGTTGGAATTCTTTATTGACGTCTCGATTCATTTAAAAAATTATTTTAGAAAGTTTCACACAACGTGGAACAATAAAATTTCACACTTTTGTAGAGAATTAGTCAGTCTATGATAACCCTCAGTTAGTTTTGCAAAATATTTTGTCTGGCGGCGGCCGCCGCCCCTCAAACTCGAACATAACAGAAATTAATAAATTCAAATAACTATAAAATGAAAACTGCAAGAGATATATTGATGTTTCTGTCAGATCTATATAGATTATACATTTATCTATTGAAATTGACGTTTTGGTATTTTCATGGCCGATAGCCTGGGCACATAATTTTTTCTAATAAAGAAATATTTATTGAAAACTTGCTTTCAACTCTTTTTTCCAAGTCTCTGAAGTTTACCAAACATGTATTTAGCGCTACTTTATAGAGCAGATTTTCATCTAAAAATTGTGTAAATTTCATCTTTCCATAGCGAACCGTTTGGCCGAATTTTTTTTTTGCAAACGAAAAAATTTAAAAACGAAATACAGAAGGGTTACTTTTACCCCTTTGATAATTTTTGGGATTTTATATTTTTTACTTTTGCGACCAAACCGAAGGATTTTACAAGATTTGCAAAGAATACTTTTTTGTAGACACTGACGTCTTACATATCGTCATACATATAGTTTTGCAAAATATTTTATCGGGCGGCGGCCCCCTCAAACTCGAACATAACAGAAATTAATAAATTCAAATAACTATAAAATGAACATTGCAAGAGGTATATTGAAATTTCTTTCAGATCTATATAGATTATACATTTTTTTATTGAAATTGACGTTTTGGAATCTTCGTGTCCTATAGCCTAGACACAGAATTTTTGTAAATACAGAAAATTTTGGAAAAAAATTGAAGTTTTGTCAAAACTTTTTTGTGTCCATTTTTCCAAACTCTACCGAACATGCGTTTAACACTTAACACGCGATAGAGCAGATTTTCATCAAAAAATATTAGGTTATCACACCGCGTAGCGGCAGATAAATCAAGACCACATACGCGCGGCAGCGCCGCGCACATTGTCTTGATCAGATAAATCAAGACCACATACGCGCGGCAGCGCCGCTCGTATGTGGTAAATCAGATAAATCAAGACGACAAACGCGCGGCAGCGCCGCGCGTATGTGGTCTTCATCAGTTAGAGACTAAGATCCAAAATATTTTTATCCCTTATCAATATATTTTTTATCGAAATATTAAAAGACTACAGTATGGCGAGAAATTTAAAAATAAAGCGGGTTTTTAATGGCATATTCTTTAAAAAACTCTATTACTAGGCAACGCTTCTAAAGCGCTTTGATCGGCACAGTCTGGCAGTATATTTACAATAATCTATAGTCTACCACATGCCGAACCAGGTGGCGATGATGAAAGCGCCAGTGGCACTTTTAAATTTTCTAAATAGGTTTGCATACAGGGTTGCATACCGCGAAGCGGCGGAACAATTGCCAGACAAAAAACACCTCATGATTCCTTCATTCTCACCAGTGGCGTGCACCTCTAAATTCTCCACATTATTCCATCCTCATCAACTATTTCACCCTTTACAACTCTTCCACCCTAAAACAACAATTACACCACAACAACTATTCCATCTTCATCACTATTTTACTTAAAAAAAGATTAATATGTACTAGTTATGAATAAAAATAATATGAATAATATGAATACTAGTCAACAAAATAGAATATTTGCGTACTAGAACTGTCTACTCCGGACATGCATTTTTCACTAATATATAATTGACAATATACAATACACATTCAATGCAATTTAATAGATTATATATGACCTGTGTAAGTTAACCTAGGATTTTATAAGACAAACACATTTTGTTACTCTCTTGTTACCTATTGTCTGTTGGTTTCATCTTATGATTTTTTTTGTATGTATGAATCTCAGGCTATCTGCATATACTCAAAATTTATGTAACACGTGTAAATGAAACTTCAAGAGATATTTTCCAAATTATTTTGGCTAATTCATACTTGGAGAGACAAGATTACAAGGTTACGTCCGCCTAGTCTAGCCTATCTGTCCTGTAGTCCTTTCTGTTTAGTCTTATCTGTCTTGTTTGTCTAATCTTTTCCGTCTATCTAATCCTGTCTCTTGTCTGACGGGTCTTACCAGTAGAATCTCTTTCAGTTATTCTACTTTGCCTTTAATAGGACTTTTAATAGGAAGAAATTTATTTATTATATGAATATTAGAAAATAATGTAATTCAAATCTTTGACGTAAATTCAAGTTTTATTTATCTTACTTGGTTTCAATATTTTATAGGTTTGTAATTTTAAATTCTTACATATTGCATAATTTATGAATTTTTAATATATGTCATTCGATTATGGAAATGTTGGCTACATATGTACTTCTTTCTTGAAAACCCCATTCTGTGTTCAAATAATATGAAGTATAGCAAGAAGTTAAAGAAACCGGGAAACGCGTTGCCAATCCTCTTCCAGGAGAAAATGTCGTGATATCAGGTAGATAAAAGCCTAGATAAAAGATTATTCCTTTGTGCGTGTGTTTCACTTGTTCAGTTTTAGTTTGTAAGGTGGTCAGTTATCAGGTGTACCTATCTGGAGCTAATACCTCTAATTTGTTTATTTAGCGCATTAATTTGTTATAACTCCACAACACTCAATCGGATCATAACATTTTCAATGTCCGATTTGTGTTTATTTAAAGTTTTTTATTCACATAGGTCCGCTTCATAGACTAAATATGATCTATGATTGTTCGAAAATGTGAGATTACATTACTTTTATTTTATTTGAATTTAATTTTTATTTCACTACGAATCGACAATGAATTAAAAAGAAAAATGTAAAAAATTAATGCTTTATACAAAAAAGTTTTTAAGGAATTATGAATTTAATGTTTTTACCGAGCTGTGCTGTATCAACACAACCTTCTGTAGTCAAAGGTTTTTAGATTCACAATATATGAAATCTAAACTTGTCTGTATCTATATAGAATATTGTAGATTATTTATAATAAAGTTTTATAGCAAATTATTGGAAAATGTGGAGTTAACTGGTCCAAATGGCAAGGGAGTAATTATTAATAAGAAAAGTTTATAGATAGAGTGCAGGGAAATTAAAGAATCGCTTAAGTCAGTGTTTCTCAAACTTATTTGTCTCATCGCCCACCTGTGATATGCTAAAGTTAATAACGCCCTCCAAATCACTAAATTTTTATTATAAAACAACGATAATACTTACTACTATAATTATTACTAAATATTCACTAGAAATCTAGTAACGTTGAAAGTAAAATGTATATATCAAGAATACACGCGCTAGTAAGGACAAGCCTCTTGTAACATCATCACTTTATTTTATTATCATCACAGAATCAATTAAAAAATATATAATGCAAAATAAATTGAAAGTTTTGGTCTGACAACCTATTTCGGTTAATAATAAATTAAATCTTAATAGTAGGGAAAGATCCTTCGTTTTAAAACCGCCTCCCTTATGGGGATTTACATGTAACCCTCCGCCTTATGGGAAATTACATGTAATCCCTCCGCCTTATAGGGAATTACATGTAAAATTTAGCCTACCCCTCCGTATGGGGAATCCTATACAAAATAGTTCTGAACGCGACCGAGTGTGTATGTGTAGATGGCGCCAGCGGCATAGGGAGGGGGCACCGGAGGGAAAGAGGGATTTAGACGACAATACCGAACAAGGGCGGACAATACCGAACACGAATAGACAAGAGGGGAAAATTCAAAATGGGTTTCGGGATGGATATTAATTTGTGAAGCTGGTTACCCCATAAGAGTACAGACAAGGATAAAACATGAATAGAGATGTATTGATAAGAACCGCCGAGTCAACATATTTTCGGTTTATCTTATCAGCTGAGCGCGATTGTAGAAATAAACACTTTCAGTTTCTTGGAATTAATCTGTGTGTTTATCCTATCAAGAGTTTGACCTAGTTTTTGACCCGTGCAAAGAATCGTGGGAAAGTTAAAACCGTCGAGAGCATTTTCCTGTTCAACTTGTCTGGGTGATACTGAGAAATTTATAAGTTATTTAAACTCATCTGTATCCTCTATTGTATTAATTATTTAAATATTTAATATAAATAAAAAAAGTATTTCTGCTATTAGGTTTAATTTTGAGTGTGTCATGGTATTGTTTCTTTTTTAAGTTTACGTAATCAGTTTAGAATTTGAACTTGAAGATTTTAAATGTGTATCAAGAAAATGACATTATTTTATCAACTACGACATTGAATGTTTATGTAACCGCACGCTTTGATCGGGCGCTTAATAAAATATATAAAAAATCGTGTCCAGCTTAAAAATTACAACCGCTGCATTTAAAATCTACCATGTCGATATCGCCCACTTTGAGAAACTTAAGTCATTGTAATTTCAAAACTTAAATTTCTCATTTATATAATTTGTTGTTGTTGTTGTATAAATAATGTTGTTCTACAGCATATTATTTTATGTTAAGGAGTTTCTGGAAAGTTTCCTAATTCGCACAACTTCGTTTACTATGGTGAAAATCTGATGAACAAACAGAATCTCTGCGATGAGGACGAGAGACGATCCGAACACCGCAATATGGAGATTCCGCGGAATTCAGGAAAACTCTTCGATTTGTCCAGTTTTTTTTTCGGTTTGCACCCGCTCCAGGCGCATTACATGGAGCCGGCGTTACGAATAATCTTGGAAACAACTTACGAAGCAATTATTGATGGCGGACTTTGCGTCCGAGATTTTGCTGGAACTAATACTGGAGTGTTTATTGGGGATTGTTCGTCTGACACCCAAGGCTTTTTGACCACGGCTGCGTTGATAAAGTACACATATTCCATATTTGGGTAAGGGATTCAAAAAGGTAATCAAACAGTGTCATTTATTACGAAAGGTATTTCTTGTAGAACTGCTAAATCCGCTATGGCTAATTGTATAAGCTACTGGTTGAAACTGAATGCTCCTTCATTTTGTTGTGATACAGCATGTAGTAGTACAATGTTTGCTTTTGAGGAAGCGTATAGGTCGATTAGAGAAGGAAAATGTGTCAGGGCGATTGTTGGTGGTGCCAATATTTTACTCGATCCAAAAAATATTCCCAAAAATATTAAAAAAATATACAGTTCGCACGGTAAGTAAAATATTCGGTGGAATTTTGAACACAGGAATAATATTTTTTTTTCGATAAATAATTTTTTTAATTTAACGTATAAAACGGAGTCGCCGAGTGCTTTAATAATTGATTTTTTCAAGGTTTGCACCACTGACATTCAGAGATCTGTAAGTGCTAAATTTTCGGCGAGATTGTTTTATGTGATGTGTGGAAATCGCGAATACAAAATTTTTATTAATTAACGGTAATAAATGCGGTAACATAATTAACGGTTATAATTAACGGTAACATATTATTATATAATTAACGGTAACATATTATTAATAATTAACGGTAACATATTTAATTTAAATTCTGTCCTAAAATGGTACAAATATCAAAAACATTTATAGTGACAGATTTTATAATTCAAACTTGACTCTAACAAAAATTGGCACTTTAAGCATAATATTTCACAAACGGATCTCTTAATCGAAATATTGTTTTCACAAACCTGTAATATTTTTGAAAGACCTATCCAACGACGCCCTACACCAGAGGTACCCAAAGGTTTTCTTAGGCGGGCCGATTTAATATTACCGAATTTTTTGGCGGGCCTAAAAAAAACGGAATAAAATTAAAACAATAACCACGATTTTTTTAAATAATAAAAATATTAATGTAAATATTAAAACTTGTAATAAATTTATTCATTTGCATTGTGCGACTTGTGTGTTTTTTTAATTTTAATGTCATTAAACTTTGCTTGTATGTCCGTCGAATGTATTTTTAATACTGATTATAAATGATTATCACTCAATTTTGATCTTAATTTCGACTAATTTAAGCTCATAATTGAAAAAGTTTTTTCGCAAATATATGTGTTCCCAAATAATGAAAACATTTGTTGAGCATGTTTTGAAGTCAGTTTTTGAAGTCAGTCGACCATCTGTTTACGCTAACTCCAATTTTATAAAAGAAAACAGCACAAAATCAAGAAGTACATCTCCTGTACGTAGATCTGAAAAAGGCCTACGACAGTATACCTTTAGTAAAACTTTGGGAGGCTCTCCAACATAGCAATATAAACACAGAAATAATAAAAGCAGTGAAGTCTTTATACGCGGGCTCTACATCCAGAGTCAAAACCAACGAAGGATTAACATCTGGATTCACAGTAACCAAAGGTCTTAAACAGGGTTGCTGTATATCTCCGACACTGTTCAAAATCTACTTGGAACACGCGCTGAAGACATGGAAACGGAAATACAATGGCATGGGAATGCGAGTGGATGACGACACGACAGTATATACCCTCTCTTTCGCGGATGACCAAGTAGTTATCGCACAATATATAGATAACATGGAATATATGAGCCGAAAGCTCATCGAGGAGTATGGAAAATGGGGTATAGATATCAAAATTACAAAAACGGAGTATATGTGCATAGGAGGACAGCAAGAAGACTTACATCTACCAGCGGGACAGATTATCAAACAATGCAATATATACAAATAACTAGGAATGAAAATATCTAAGGAAGGGACACTAGACGAAGCAATATCGGACAGAAACGTACAGGGAAGAAGAGTTACTTCTATGCTGAACAGTATTCTTTGGGACAAAACCATTACAAAAGAATATTAAAAAAGGATTTACAACTCCATCGTGAAAAGCATAATAACATATAGCTCGGTATGACCGATAAAAGAAAAAACAAAAAAAAAGCTAAAAGCCACAGAAATGGACTTCTGGAGAAGAGCGGCGGGAAAATTCAGGAGCTATAGAGTCGCAAATAAAACCATTAGACAAGAAATGGGAATACAACACGACATTATTGATGACTAAACAACTAACATGGTATGGACACGTGCAAAGAATGTCAGAACACAGAATCCCAAAGAAAGGACTAAACTGGAATCCCCAAGGAAACCGAAAACGAGGAAGACCGCGCAGAAGCTGGAGAGACGGAGTGGACAAGGAAATTCGAGAGACGGATCTGGAAGAAGGGCTGAGGATGAACAGAGAGGAGTGTCGATTAGGAATCGGAAGACGTAAAACGCTATAACCCGATATGTATATGTATCTATATATATATATATATATATATATATATATATATATATATATATATATATATATATATATATATATATATATATGTTGTATTGTTTTCTCGGGGATTCCGCGTTGATGCTGAGGGTTGGCTCTGAAAAGAACCGGATTCTCGACGTTTCGGCGAACTAACATTCGCCATTCTCAAGAGATATATGCGTCCGTGCGGGTCAACCGTTAGACGCATACTGAGAGCTCGTTCGTGCGATGCGACTACTTATAGCTGTCTGGCTTCGGGTCATGCGCGTTGTGTGCGGTGCTTCGGTTCGGTTGTTTGTTTGTCTTGTTGGTCGTACATGAGTCTGGGGTGTCTGGGATTGCATTTTGAGGGTGGATATGATCGGTCGCCATGCTGGGGGCAGTCTCAAGGAATCGTCTCTCGTGTTCATGCAGTAGTCTCGTTTTTCTATCTCTATGGCTTCTCTGTATACTCGTGACATTTCGTGGCTAATCTGTGCAACAGTCCTTGAATTTCTAAAGTCCATCCAGTGACCGGTGTTTGTGTGTTGGACAAGTGCCGATGAAACTTTGTCTCTGTGTCTGACTGAAACTACATGTTCTTGAATCCTAGCAGATATTTTTCTATTGGTACGTCCAATGTAGGTTCGTTCACATGTTCCGCAAGGTATTTCGTAAATTCCATGGGATTCTAAAGGCATGGTGTCTTTAACGCTGCGTAGCATGGAGGATATTTTCTGGTTAGGTTTGAAAATGGTGTCGATGTTGTGTCTTTTAAGGATTCTGGCGATTTTGTCAGTTGATCCATGAACATATGGTAGGTATGCTGTGCTACCGGGTTTCTGGCGTTCTTCAGTTCTTTGGCTACTGTTCTCTGTACGACGGAAAGCTCTGGATATTAAGCTGTTTGGATATCCATTTGAAGAAAGAGCTTCTCGTAAGTTCCTCAATTCTTTCGATAAGTTAAGCTGGTCGGCTAGTCTTTTGGATCGGGTGGTAAGAGTGTTGACTACAGATGCTAGTTGTTTGGGATGATGGTGCGAAGAAGCGTTCAGATATCTGTCTGTGTGGGTTGGTTTCCGGTACACAGTGTGACTCAAAGTGCCGTCAGGTTTCTTCTGTACCAAAACATCCAAGAAAGGAAGTCGTTGATGCTTTTCTATCTCCATTGTGAATTTAATTTGGTCGTGTTGGGAGTTAAGATGGTTAAGGAATTTGTCCAGCTCTGGTCTGCCGTGGGGCCAGATTACAAATGTGTCGTCAACATATCTTAACCAGAGTGTAGGTTTGAGTGTGGCTAATGAGATTGCCTTTTCCTCAAAATCTGTAAGAAATATATTGGCTATTACTGGGGATAGAGGTGAACCCATTGGTGCTCCTAGGACTTGTTTGTATATTTGACCATCGTACCTAAAGTATGTATTCTTTAAACAATGTTCTGCCAGATCTGATACATACTTTTCTGGTTTTAATTTCGATCTTATGATGTTTAAGGTCTCAGGAACCGGTACTTTTGTGAATAAAGATACAATGTCAAAGCTCACAAGGAGGTGGCCGGGCTGGAGTTGGTGATTTTTCAGTATGTCTATGAAGTGTTCAGCGTTGCGGACATAGGAATCACAATCTTCGGCGTATGGTTGTAAACATTTTGCTAAATGTTTTGCAAGAAGTTGGACCGGTGAACCAACGGAGCTTACTATTGGTCGTAGTGGGGCTCCATCTTTGTGGATCTTTGGTAAACCATATATCTTGGGACACCGTGAAGATTTCTCCCTTGGTATAAGGTAATTCATTGTTTCCTTGTCAATGCTAGAGCTTAGGATCTTTTGTCTGGTAGTTTTCTCAAGATAGGTTGTGGGGTCCGTTGTACTGGGTAGATAAGCTAGATCATCTAATATTGTGGTCATTTTTTGTTTATAGTCAGCACTGTTCATGACTACAGAGCAATTTCCCTTGTCAGCTGGTAGGACCACAATGCTGTTGTTTTCTCTTAGTGCCTTGAGGGCTTTGAATTCCTCGTATGAGATGTTTCTTGTCGGTGGTTTGGCAGATCTTAAAATGTGGCATGTTTCCTGTCTTATTGTCTCGGCTAATGTGGCAGGGAGTTGTGAGATAGCAGTCTCGACACCAGTGATTATGTCTTCTTTGGGAAGGCGAGTTGGTGCTATTGCAAAGTTAAAACCCTTGGAGATAGAATCCCACAATGGAGATAGAAAAGCATCAACGACTTCCTTTCTTGGCTGTTTTGGTACAGAAGAAACCTGACGGCACTTTGAGTCACACTGTGTACCGGAAACCAACCCACACAGACAGATATCTGAACGCTTCTTCGCACCATCATCCCAAACAACTAGCATCTGTAGTCAACACTCTTACCACCCGATCCAAAAGACTAGCCGACCAGCTTAACTTATCGAAAGAATTGAGGAACTTACGAGAAGCTCTTTCTTCAAATGGATATCCAAACAGCTTAATATCCAGAGCTTTCCGTCGTACAGAGAACAGTAGCCAAAGAACTGAAGAACGCCAGAAACCCGGTAGCACAGCATACCTACCATATGTTCATGGATCAACTGACAAAATCGCCAGAATCCTTAAAAGACACAACATCGACACCATTTTCAAACCTAACCAGAAAATATCCTCCATGCTACGCAGCGTTAAAGACACCATGCCTTTAGAATCCCATGGAATTTACGAAATACCTTGCGGAACATGTGAACGAACCTACATTGGACGTACCAATAGAAAAATATCTGCTAGGATTCAAGAACATGTAGTTTCAGTCAGACACAGAGACAAAGTTTCATCGGCACTTGTCCAACACACAAACACCGGTCACTGGATGGACTTTAGAAATTCAAGGACTGTTGCACAGATTAGCCACGAAATGTCACGAGTATACAGAGAAGCCATAGAGATAGAAAAACGAGACTACTGCATGAACACGAGAGACGATTCCTTGAGACTGCCCCCAGCATGGCGACCGATCATATCCACCCTCAAAATGCAATCCCAGACACCCCAGACTCATGTACGACCAACAAGACAAACAACGCGCATGACCCGAAGCCAGACAGCTATAAGTAGTCGCATCGCACGAACGAGCTCTCAGTATGCGTCTAACGGTTGACCCGCACGGACGCATATATCTCTTGAGAATGGCGAATGTTAGTTCGCCGAAACGTCGAGAATCCGGTTCTTTTCAGAGCCAACCCTCAGCATCAACGCGGAATCCCCGAGAAAACAATACAACACAGGTATCTATCCGCGAAAACCTCAAATACAACATATATATATATATATATATATATATATATATATATATATATATATATAAATATATATAAAGTAAGCTTAGAAAAAAATCTAATGAATTAATGAGTATGCACTCAAATTATAGATCATATACAAAAATAGGGGGAAGGTTAATGTCGTAAAGACAAAAGCATGGGAAATTAGACAGTCTATACAGAAAAAACGCTAGTCACTTTTAGCACTGGATGTAGCGGCTCACTAGCGTAGCGGCTCACTGTGTTGAGTATCATCAATTACATCCAGTGCTAAAAGTGACTAGCGTTTTTTCTTTATAGACTCTCTAATTTCCCATGCTTTTGTCTTTACGACATTAACCTTCCCCCTATTTACGTATATATATATATATATATATATATATATATATATATATATATATATATATTATACATTATTTAACATTATAATAAACAAGCAGTATTTTCATATATTACTGTTAGGTTAGGTTTTTTAGGTTTAAGTTAGGTTAGGTTAAACTGTTACTCGACATTATTTAACTTGGTAGAAAAGAAATACATTCTTCATGGTTGCATACCTTATTATTTAGTACTTATTTGGGTTAAACTGGAATAAATGTGTTCATAGATATAGGCAACCCAATGTATGCAATGCCAATTTCCGTTATTTTGAATTGTGGCACGGGGGGCGCTGAACTTATCGGGGCCTCTCAACCAATCAACGAATCGTAAACCAATCGCACGTGTGTGTTATAAATCATAACTCATCATTAATCGCGGCCTGTTACATACGTGTGTGTCATGATGTATTTACATAGTCCACGAACTGTACAATAATGGGCATTTACAATAGTGGTCGCAGATAAATAAATATAATTACAAATATGGTTTGACTCCTGCATTTTACTGCTAAGAGAGATCGTGTAGTTCGCTAGAAATTGACATAAGCTGATAAATAATAATTATTATGAACATCCATAGATGCGTCTCTGCCTTTTGGCTTCATGAGTATGGACTTACCATCATGAAGCCAAAGGCAGAAACGCGTGTATGGATGACAAACAAATAACTTGATTTTTATTAAAAAAAAATAATTTTGTTTTGTAAATAAATGGTTTTTTTTCATAAGGTGGGTCGCGAAAAATTTTAAAACCTCGTACCGGGCCGCGGTCAAAAAAGTTTGGCAAACGCTGAGATTAAACGTTAGAGCTTCTTGAATAGTCTTTTGAAGTAAACAAAGAATATTCAAAGAAGCATTAACTAACTTCTCAATATCCTTTATAAATATTCCTCAACGAGTTCTGAGTCTAAATTGTCTATTCCTGACTTGCAATTTTCATTAATATATAACTGACAATAGCCACAATACATATTCAATGAACATTTTTTTTTATAATTTACACGTGTGACCTGTGAATGAACCTAGTAAGCTATTAACTTTATAAGACAAGACGACATTTTGTTACTCTCTTGTCTGTCTGTTTCATCTTATGAATTTTTTGAATGTATGAATGTCAGGCTATTTGCATATACTCAAAAGTTTTGCTGTAAATGAAACTTCAAGAGATATTGTACAAATTATTTGGACTTGTTGAAACATGTTACATAATTTATGTTGATTATGGAAATTTTTACTATATATAGCACTTATTCTATGTGAAAAAATCCATTCTGTATTCAGTCGGCATGAAGTTTAGAAAGTTCATGGAAACCGGGAAACGCCTCGCCAATCCACTTACAGGAGAAAATGTTGTCATATCAGGTAGATAAAAGAAAAACTTTTTCCTTTGCGGGGGCGTCTTGCTCAGTTCTAGTTTGTAAGGTTGTCAGTCATCAGGTGTCTCTAGAGGCGACATGCCTATAATTTGTTTATTTAACGCATTATTTTGTTAAAACTCCACTTCACTCTATCCGACCAAAACATTTTCTCATTTTTCGGATTTGTATTTATTTAAGTGGTACATTTATCATTTATATAATTTGATGTTGTATGAAATGATGTTCTACAGCATATTATTTTATGTTTAGGAGTTTCTGGAAAGTTTCCTAATTCGCACAACTTCGCTCACTATGGTGAAAATCTGATGAACAAACAGAATCTCTGCGATGAGGACGAGAGACGATTCGAACACCGCAATCTTGATATTCCGCGGAATACAGGAAAACTCTTCGATTTGTCCAGTTTTGATCCGGGCTTTTTCGGTTTGCACCCGCTCCAGGCGCATTACATGGAGCCGGCGTTGCGAATAATCTTGGAAACAACTTACGAAGCAATAATTGATGCCGGACTTTGCGTCCAAGATTTTGCTGGCACTAAAACTGGAGTCTTTATTGGGGCTTGCTCGTCTGACACCCAAGCCTATTTGACCGCGGCTGCGTTAATAAAGGACACAAATTCCATATTTGGGTAAGGGATTCAAAAAGGTAATCAAACTGTGAAATTTATTGCGGAAGATATTTTTTTGTAGAACTGCTAGTTCCGCCTTCGCTAATTATATAAGCTACTGGTTGAAATTGAATGGTCCTTCATTTTGTTGTGATACTGCATGTAGTAGTACAATGTATGCTTTTGAGGAAGCTTATAGGTCGATTAGAGAAGGAAAATGTGACAGGGCAATTGTTGGTGGTGCCAATATTTTACTCGATCCAAAAAATATATTGCAGTTCGCACGGTAAGTAATATATTCGGTGGCAATTTGAACACAGAAATAATTTTTTTTTTTTCAATAAATATTTTTTTTCTATTTTACGTCTAAAACGGAGTCGCCGAGTGCTTTAATAATTTAATTTTTCAAGTTTGGCACTGCTGATATTCGGAGCTCTGTAATTGCTAAATTGTCGGCGAGATAGTTTTAAGGTTATGTGATGTGTGGAAATCGCGAATACAAAAATTTTATTAATTAACGGTAATAAACGATATAACACATATTTAATTTAAATTCTGTCCATGAATGGTACAATTATTAAAAACATTTATAGTGACACTGGACAAATTTAGATTTTATAATTCAAACTAATTTCAAATTGAAATGTCATATATCAGTGTTACCAACCACCATACAATTTTCTAAATATGTATGGGCAATTTTTTTATTAAAAATAGCATAAAAGGGCGCAAAATAGAAAAAAAAAATAGAATAAAAAACTCGTTCATAAGGCCTTTTTCGCACTTGTCAATTAGAAAACTCTTCGCTACGCTCGTCGTTTTCTAAACTTGAGTACGTGCGAAAAATTCGGGTTTGTTGAACTCGTTCTTTTATATACTATTTATCTACTCGTGCACCAAAAAGAACACTTTACTTGACTAAACCAAATAGTGACGGCTATCTACTTGATAAACATTTTTAATTATAACTATTTTTATTCAATTGGGAATCGTTTGAGAAGGTTTAGGAATATAATTGTATTATTTACCACTGATTAGTTATCGTGCAATTAATTAATCTTTATTCAACATATAGTTAGCAGGTCAGATAATTAAATCATCATCATTTTTACGTTATTTGATAGTAATATATTTGGGAATCACGTTAAACACGGATTTAGCATTTGGGACAGTATAATTAATTAATTACACATATTCTTTGGTTCGTTATTTTAATCAACAGAACACCTGACAACGGACCTCATTGACTGGTATATGGCGGCAAAATTCAAACGTTGCTCCTTTTAATCATGGGCTTGGCCAGGGGGGAGGCGGAGGGTTGGGGGTTCAATGCAACATTACATTGAAATCAGGAGGGACGAGTAGAGACGACTATCTTCAAGAGAGCATGGTAGATGTGGAGTTTAGTAACCCTTGTGTTTCACTTTTAGAAAGTAAATTTTAACTTTGAAGCAAAATGTTCAAATCTAAACCAAAATTTTCAATTTAAAAGCAAAATATTTATAAGCAAAATTTGAAATTTAGAAGGAATATGTTCAATTTAGAAGCAGAATTTAGAAGCAAAATGTGCAATTTATAAGCAAAATTTAGAAGCAAAATGTTCAATTTAGAAGATAAATTTTCAAATCTAAACCAAAATTTAAAAGCAAAATTTTCAATTTAAAAGCAGAATGTTCAGTTTAGAAGCAAAATTAAAAAATCTGAAGCAAAATTTAAAATTTAGAAGCAATATGTTCAATTTAGAAGCAGAATTTAGAAGCAAAATGTGCAATTTATAAGCAAAATTTAAAATTTAGAAGCAAAATGTTCAATTTAGAAGCTACATTTTCAAATCTGAACCAAAATTTAAAAGCAAAATTTTCATTTTAAAAGCAGAATGTTCAGTTTAGAAACAAAATTAAAAAATCTGAAGCAAAATTTAAAATTTAGAAGCAACATGTTAAATTTAGAAGCAAAATTTTCAAATCTGAAACAAAATTTAGAAGCAAAATTTTTAATTTAGAAAAAAAATTTAGAAGCAAAATTTTCAAATCTGAAATAAAATTTAGAAGCAAAATTTTCAATTTAGAAAAAAAATTTAGAAGCAAAATTTTCAAATCTGAAACAAAATTTAGAAGCAAAATTTTCAATTTAGAAAAAAAAATTAGAAGCAAAATTTTCAAATCTGAAACAAAATTTAGAAGCAAAATTTTCAAATCTGAAACAAAATTTAGAAGCAAAATTTTCAATTTAGAAAAAAAATTTAGAAGCAAAATTTTCCAATCTGAACCAAATTTTTGAAGCAAAATTTTCAATTTAGAAAAAAGATTTAGAAGCAAAATTTTTAAATTTAGAAGCAAAATGTTCAGTTTATAAGCAATATTTAAAACTTACAAGCAAAATTTTAAATTTACAAGCAAAATGTTATTTAGGAGCTAAATTTTCAAATCTGAACCAAAATTTTCAAATCTAAAGCACAATTTAGAAGCAAAATTTTCAAAACTCAAGTAAAATTTTTAAATCTGAAGCGAAATTTCCAAATCTGAATTTTGTCCTTTTAAATCATAATTTTGTGTTTTTTAACTGCAATTTTGTTCTTTTTGAAAAAGGGAAAACCTTCAAATGTCATTCATTCGTTAAAACAAGATAAAACTTGAACTCGTTCTTTTGGTTCCACATCAAATAAACATTAAAATTTGCGACGTTTTCTAAAATTGAATTTTGGCAAGAATATTACGAGTACGATTAACCGAACCAAAGGCTACACAAAAAAGATATGCACTGCAAAAAAACAAAATCTAGAAATAGCTAACAAAAATATAGTGATTTGTATTCGGAAGCCTACTTGTGTCTGTAAAAACAAATGAAAATAAAAATTTTCTTACATAAAAGCAATTAATTATGCACGAATTAGATTTACTAGATTACCAAAATACGTCCCTAGGGCTTCACACGAGACGAGATTTTCAAAAATCTCGTCTCGCTCTCGTTTGTTGTGTAAAAAATTACTCTCGTCTGAGTTCATCATTCATTTTATTGTAAACTAATCACTGTCTCTTTACATAAATTTTCTATTTGGTTACTATTAATTTCTTCTAATTTCGCTTTGTTCCATCCACATGAAAATGTAGCGATAACACATCATAAATGTCTGTTTATGTAAACATTCTATTTTGTTGACGATTTAAAATTAATAATAAAAACGAACATAATTTGAAATTCTATTGAATCTATTTCTATGAATCTATTTCATATTACGAAATCTACTGTTTAATTGTTATATAATGAAATGTATCTTGCCCGAGCCCGCAGTTCAAATTTATGCAAGAAAATATTACGGCTGCCAGTATTAGAATCAAAGATTGAAGAAGTATGACCGGGATCTGAAACGAGACTGCGCTCTCAAATGCGCTCTCGCGAGAGCGAGAGCGAGACCACATACGTTCTCGCTCTCGCGAGAGCGAGACCAAATACGTTCTCGCTCTCGCGAGAGTGAGACCACATGCGGTCTCGTCTCGTTCTCGTCTCGCTTTTACGAGACGAGACGAGACGCGAATATCGTTCTCGTGTGAAGCCCTAGGAGACATTATTGGTCTATATTCTTGGAGTCCTGATCTTGGAGTACCACTGATTTCAAATATAATGCCAAGAAACAGATTTGATAATATATTGTCAAACCTTCATGTAAATGATAACAGTAGGTACAATTCCTACAAATAACAAAGATAAACTATATAAACTAAAGCCGATGCATTATCATGGAACCAGGAAACTTTCTGTAGATGAATCCATCATAGCATTTAAATGAAGAAGTTGAATATAAATTTAAAATAAAACCATATAATCTGATGAAGCCGATAAAAAGGGGTTACAAGTAAAGTTATAGTGTATTGCAGACCAAAAATCAAATTTAAATTTAAAGTTTTGTGATGTTTTACAAACTTTTAAATTAAATTTTCTTTCTTTGTTTCCCTTGACATATTTCTTTTAATCCTGCTTGTATCGGGTGCTTAAATAATGCAAATAAATTATTTTGAATTTGAATTTGAAAAAGTCAAACAAATGTTACAGTGGTCTGTTTTCTATGCACTTGTTTATATGCTGGAATATAACACAAACTTCTCGTTAGTAAAGTAGCTAAACTCTGATCACCTAACAAATGTAACATACTGAACAACTGATAATTTGAATAAATATAGTAGAAAATTAGAGCAAATCATATGTTATGTATATGGGTAATATGTTATTTATAAACATCATATGAATCATCTGCACTGGAATCCTCGTCAAAATTTATTAAGAAATTTTTACGTCCATTTCAAAGTTGTTTAATTTAAATTTCAGTTTGGGTATTATTAATATGAACAAGCTATGCAAACCATTCGATAACGATGCCAATGGTTACACCCGTTCAGAGAGTGTTTGTGTTGTAATTTTACAAAAATCTGAGGAAGCCAAACGGATTTACGCGGAAGTATTGATTTCAAAATATAAACAAATTCATGTTCTACATATTTTTCCTATTGTCAGGTGGTTCATGTAAAGTGCAATGCCGATGGTAACAAATCGGAAGGAATTACTTACCCTTCGACTCGAATGCAAGCGGAACTACTTGAATGTGCTTATAGCGAGTGCAACATTAGTGTCGACCAAATTGGATTTATCGAAGCTCACGGCACGGGTAAATATATAACGAAATTCGAGAAATCATTAACACATTTTATGAAATTAATTATTTATCAAAATATATTTATATATATATATATATATATATATATATATATATATATATATGGAAATATATATATATATATATATATATATATATATATATATATATATATAAATGTACGGTTAAAGTACAAAATCGTCAAATGTACACATTTACCGGTATATGTATACATCTACTAATTTGATAGGTAAAATTTGCATTTAATGCGAGTTTAAATTTGAGATCAGCTTCATATACAGTGAAACTTGTCTAAGACGGAACCCGTAAAAGACGGAAACCTGCATTAAACGGAATTTTTTTGGTGACCGTTCATTTTCCCATTTAAAACAACCCGTGTAAAACGGAAAATAATTCTTAAGACGGAAACGGATTTTGTCATATTTAATGGTAGTAGTAGGCAATTCTCAATGCTGGAAGATTTGTCTCCCAATAAGGAAGCAAGGGGTAGAAGTTCTCGTAGTCTGAATGGTGTTTTTGTGTCGGTATCATCTGAGCAAACAGATCAGCGATTAACTAATAAACATTCTAAACCGTTTTCCCGCGAAGAAGATACCAACAGCTAGTGTAAACAAAATTATGACATTAAATTTGGCACAGTTTTTGGGGAAAGCGCGGAACTGTCAGCAAACAGTCGAGGATTAGAAAAAAAGAATCGTAATAGAAATTGAGGGATAGAAAATTGATATAAGCCTAAGGACATAGCAAACGGAGACGAAACGGCGCTTTTTTTCGTGCTTTGCCAAATAAAACTTTTGCACTAAAAAATGAGAAATGTGTAGCAAGTGGTATGGTAAGTGGTGGTAAGCATTCAATAGAAACGAAAATTCGTGAAATTCAGAACCTTTGGTTATTGGCAAATCTTTGAAACACAGGTGCTTTAATCAACTGATTATAAATGATTTACCTATTGAATGGCATGCAAATAAGAAGGGTTGGATGGCTGGCAATATATTGTTAATAGCTCAAGGCTTTCAATTTAGGAATGGAAACAAAAAACTAAATTTTAATAAACCAAATGTATTACGTACATGTTAGAGGTGAAATTCTTGGATCGTCGCAAGACGGACTGAAGCGAAAGCATTTGCCAAGAACGCTTTCATTGATCAAGAATGAAAGTTAGAGGTTCGAAGGCGATCAGATACTACCGTAGTTCTAACCATAAACGATGCCAGCCAGCGATCCGCCGATGTTCCTCCGATGACACGGCGGGCAGCTTCCGGGAAACCAAAACTTTTGGGTTCCGGGGAAGTATGGTTGCAAAGCAGAAACTTAAAGGAATTGACGGAAGGGCACCACCTGGAGTGTAGCCTGCGGCTTAATTTGACTCAACACGGGAAACCTCACCAGGCCCGGACACTTGTAGGATTGATAGGAGATGCCACAAATAGTAATTTTGCCGAATACCGAATATTCGGTCACCCTCTTGGCCGAAGCGCCGAATATTCGGCCTCCGAATATTGCGCATCTTTCGCATTCTTTCGAAAAATGAGTGCGCGGTAGTGAGTGGGCGGCAGCGCAGCGCTACGTAGTACCATACTCGCAGTACCAAGTATGTCAGAAAGAAAAAAATACTCTGAAAGAAACAATTGAAAGGAAATTGTTGTGGGATTTAATTGGTCCAAAATCAAGAAAATGTCATTATTTAATCGGTGAAAAAGCAGTACCTCAATACAAAATACCTGGTCGCACTTATACGACCGAGAAAATTATTCCTCATATATATAATATAATGTACTCCAAAATTGAATCTACCATTTCACAAGCAACAGCAATATCAGCGAGATGTGGACATGTCAGTACAATAATCAAAGTTTTTTGAGTTCCACTGCGCATTGAATATCTTCTAATTTTATTCTTGAACATGGCGTTTTAACAATGGAGCCGTTTGTTGGTTCACATACTGGTACCAACATTGCAAAAGAACTGAATGATATTGCGGAAAGATGATATATTTACTGACACTGGAGCCAATATAATAAATGGTGTAAGAGACGCAGTATATGAATCTGCTAAGTGTTTAATCCATTTACTACAACCTGCTATTGAGGAATCGCTAAAATCTCAAACGGAAAAAAAAAACACGTGGTAGCTGCTGCAAGACGAATTGTTACACATTTTAACCACTCAGGTATAGCAGAAGAAAAGCTCAAATCTATTCGCCAAGCACACGTTAGAATTCTTTTTGGAACGAAGTTCCTTTAGGTTTTTTTTTTCGACGCCGCGAAGCACATCATCAAAATTTTAATAGGTAGTTTGAATGAAGTCAAAAGCGCAAGAGAGTTATGTGTTAATGTGTTATGAGTTGTTAATGTGTTATGAGAGTTAGTTAAATGTTATTGGAACGAAGTTCCTTTAAGGAGGTCTCGGTAGGAGTGATTCGGCAGAAAACGTTACGT
Organism: Phosphuga atrata; assembly: GCA_944588485.1. Taxonomy (NCBI): domain Eukaryota; kingdom Metazoa; phylum Arthropoda; class Insecta; order Coleoptera; family Silphidae; genus Phosphuga; species Phosphuga atrata. The sequence continues at coordinate 13,574,616 of OX155893.1, read as the reverse complement.
TACGTTATACGCCTATCTCATTCTCTCAGTGTATATTTCTATACCGCGCGCTCTCTCTTTCTTTCTATCTATAATCAAATACTTAACCACAAATATTTTCGCAAATCCCTTAACATCCATGTGGACGATATGTTAAGTACTTAGTTCACTCGCCTTTCATAGTAGCCAATAAAATAGATACAGTCTTAATATTCGACGACAAAAACGTTAGTCTTGTGATTACGCTGCGAAATCGACTTTGTCTCCCCCAGGGGAGATCGGTGGGGTTGCGGAAGTTCTCGAGACAGAAGGGGCCGGAGGCGATGCCCATGGTGGTTGTTGTTGACGGTGATTTCGGAAGGCAGCAGCGATTCCAGCCCATCGTCGGTTTTCATGGGCACGCTGGACTTGTTGGTCTGAGACTATGCGCCGAAATCGATGAGTTGCGTGAAGTCCATCGTCTCAAGCGTATCCAAAGTATTTAACAGATCCGCGGCGTTTAATCCGAGAGCCGATTTTGGCATTTCATTGATTGGGTAAGGCGGTTCTGCTTTAACAGAGTTTGGAGTTAAAGGATCTTGAGCCGCACTTGGCGGCAGTTCCCCGTTCTTTATTAAAATCTCAAGCACGTCATCGACGGTTTGACTCTTTATACTCTTCTCCTTTTTAATCATCATCAGCTTTGGCTCCACAACCCACTATGGGTTTTGCCCTTCTCTAGAATTTTTTCCATTCCAAACTATTCCGGGCCTTAGCGTTCCATCTTCATTGTTATTAGATTCTCCTGCACTTGGTCCAGGTATCTTGTTGTTGGTCTGCCCCATGTCCTTTTCCCTACTGGTCTTTGTCGTGTAATAAGTTTTGCTGGCTCTGAATCCTTCATTCGCTCGATATGTCCTATCCATCTTAATTTAGCAATTTTTATAGTACGAACTACATCCGTGTGTTCGTAAAGGTGGTACAGCTCATGGTTGTATCGCCGTCTCCATTCTCCGTTTTCCTGTACGCCTTTATAGTGTGTCTTTCTATGTGTGAATCTTTCTTTCGAAACATCCCAAAATTCTTTCTTCCTCCTAGGTTAGGGTCCAGGTTTCGGCAGCGTATATTAGTACAGGTCTTTCCATTAGGCTCCTATAGATTTCGCATTTGGTTTTTCTCATTTGGTAAATCGGAGGTTTTTCTTCCGCCGCTTCAACCACTATCGAGTTAATAAAGTTCGGCAAGGAATTCGCCCGCGTGTTATTCTTCAGCTTATTCTAAATGGTTCAAAAAAACAAGTTCCCGTTTAAATTCTTCTGATTCTGAAACGCCACGTGTTGTTGCTGCTGGATCTTCGCCTGTTCTTCGCTCTGCAACATCTGCTGCATCTGTATGACCATCGGTTGCTGCTTAGCTTGGAGATGCTTCTTCAGCGCCAAACACTGCGTTTTGGGCTCAGCCCTGGTGGCAGCTTGGATAGCGTTAACTCCCTCTGCAACTCCTCAATCTTCCTCTGCTGATTCCGAACTAATTCATCTTGCGTTTTCAAATCGCATTGGAGAATTTGGGACTTTGCGCGTCCATCTCCATGTGTTCTTGATCCTCGGCCAAACTGGGAGAACCGACGTCCAATACGACGTTCAATCAACATATTTGCGTGCACTTTCATTATTTAAATAATAAGAGAAGTTGTTCGATTCTTAAAAGCATGAGGAACTTCGTTCCTGACGGGGGTCCCCTGAACGCATACGTTTTTTTTTATTATTTCTTGCATCTCAGAAGTGATTCCACATGTTGTCACATTGTTGAAATAATACCTGGAAAGAGAAGAGACAGCAGACAGAACACCAAATTTGCTGAAAATGAGATCTTCACAAGCTGAGCTAGGAACACAGTTCAACTTTGATGAAAATAACAAATACCTGGTTGCCACTTTTCCTGACCCGGGTTTCAAAACCAGTTTTCTTGGATTAGTTCAAACACAATGAGCAAAACAAAAAATTCTTTTAGAAGCTCTGAAAATGAGTTACTCATCACAACTCATTTTCTTTTCTTTTCTTGTTTTTCTAATTTCTTGTAGTACCGATAACGATTCTTCTCCACTTTGTAAGAAAATACCCATAAATGACAAAACTATTGAAATACACGATATTTTCTGGAATTGTTATGAGGAAGTCGCTACAGAAAATATGGAGAAAGATGAGGATTTGGAAAAGAAAATTGCTATTGCAAATGATATTAATTTTTATCTAAAAACAGCTCGCCTAGGTAGGACAAGACTCTTACAAGTGGTGGTCAGCAAACATTCAGCAGTATCCAAAACTGATATAATTCGCAAAAACGTATCTATCATCACCCGGTAGCAATGTATATAATCATTTTTTATTAATATGTGTGATTTTTTTTCAAGATTTGGTATTCGGTATTCGGCCGAATAGTTTGCAATATTCGGCCGAATACCGAACATTAAAAAAGTGGCCGAATAGGCCGAATACCGAATAGATACCGAATATTCGGGGCATCTCTAATACATGTACATACATTAAAAATTAAGAATAAAATAAAAAAATGATTAAACCGTGTAAGACGGAAACCTGATTAAGACGGAAATATTTCCCAGTCCCTTGAGGTTCCGTCTTAGACAAGTTTCACTGAATTTACTTTTACCGATAGAAGTACACATTTTACAACGTATATAGGTAAAAGTTAAAAATAATAAACAGAAATAAAATATTCTTGTATATTAACATTACAATGCATTTGAAATAATTTACATTATTTTATTATACATAAAATCAGTTAATAAATTTTGAAGATAATTTATTCATTGTTAATAATACGTTCGTTATACCTTAATTTAGTCCGCTTGTATAATAAATAAGTATTAATGTTTTTATTGTAATTCGAAATACATTATTTATGAAACCTAACCCCGCCCAAAAAAGTAAATATTAGGTGTTTTTAAAGATCTTATCGGACAGTACATGCGCTTTGTGTGTTAAAGTAAACCCATACATTATATATGCATTATATTATATATGCACATTTGCCGGAAATAATTGGTAAATGTAAGTTGAACTAACATTTACCAACCAAGAAGGTATATGTGTACATATGTCGGTAAGTGTGTACATTATCCAAACTACGTACTTTTACCGTAACTTTACGGACAACCCTAACATTACATTACCGTAACATTACTTTACGCAGCCCATGAGTCAGTTATTTTGTTGCGTTGCTATGGATACTTTTATTTCACAAGTGAAATAAATATTTTATTTCACTAGTGAAATAAAGATTTGATTTATCTAGCGGAATAAACATTTTATTTCATTAGTGAATAAATCACTGTTTTATTGATCCTTATGCAAGGAATTAAACATGACTACACAAGGCAAAATTGAGTAAAAGCATTTTATAAATGGCGTAAAAATAATAACGATTTTGCTACATAACTCATGAGTATAGGTCTTAATGAATTTTAAATACCTCTTTACGAACGTAGTCCCTACACGAGACAAGTTTGAACTACTTATCATTTTCTTTAAAATTTTCTATATTTTCTATAAAAGTCAAATTTCCAATGTAGATTGCTTGTCAATGCGAATTTTACAGTATTAATTTCACTCCACGTTTATACCAACATAAGTAAAATATTTAAAAAGAATTAAAGATATAAATCAGTGGTTCTCAATTTTTTTTGCTGCGGCGCCCTTATCTGGCTAAAAAAATCTCGTGGTATCCTTGTCGCGCACAGCTATTTCTATTTTTCGGCACAGCAAATTTCGCGGCACAGCTATCCTAAAAACGGTTTGAAAACTTAGGAAAATAACAATACAAATTTTATGCTCAATTGTCTTTAATGGAATGAATAAAATTGTTTAAAAGATTTTTTTATCATTTCCTTTAAGTTTATCGGAATTTTGCTTAATTTCACCCTCAAATCACTTGATATGATAGAAAGTTTGCTTCTGTACCTGTTTTTAATGTAAGCGTATGTTGAGAATGCAACATTGAGAGAAGTGGCGGTTTCATTTAGTTTTTCGAAGTTGTCGGAAAGGTATCCCAATCGAACTTGATGAATGATTTAGACTCGCAGGTGTCTGCTGGGATATTTCGTCTCCTCCGAGTTCATCACCTTACCGTTTTAAAGACCCAGACACGTTTACCTCCTCATGTAATTTTCCTTCACATGTTTTTACATTTCTTGATATTTGCTGCGGCACCCCAAGCATACGCTCGCGGCACCAAAGTTTGAGAACCACTGTTATTAAGTCGAACTTAACAAAAACCGGTCCGAACTTACCTCACCTTATATACTTCTGCTACAATTGATATATATATATATATATATATATATATATATATATATATACATATATATATATATATATATATATATATATATATATATATATATATATATGAGATGAACAATAAATTTATTATTTTTCTATTTAGGAACTCTTGTCGGTGATGTTCAAGAATTGAACGCCATTCATAAAGTATTTTTTGAAAATGCCAAAAGAGAGAAACCCTTACTTATAGGCTCAGTCAAGTGCAACATAGGACATGGAGAAGCTACTTCTGGTTTAAATTCACTCTGCAAAGTAATGTTTTTCTTCACTAAAACAATGTTTTTCTTCATATTGAGGTAAAAAATCTTATTTGTTTCTATTTAAGGTTTTATATGGAATGAACAAAGGATACATTCCACCTAATATTCATTTCGATCAACCGCGCGAAGGAGTCGAAGGTTTAGCTACAGGAAGACTGCAAGTTGTGACTGAAAAGACTATTTGGCCAGAAAATGCACCTTATGCTGGTTAGTAAACTGAATAAATTAAAAAATATTTTTTATGCAATGTGCTATAAAACATTCAGGTATAAATTCATTTGGATTTGGGGGAGCGAACGCTCATCTGCTTCTAAAACGTTCCAAACCGACAAATCTTATCAGAAGTGAGAAAATTCCTCGACTTGTTTGCTTCAGTGGAAGAACTGAAGAATGCATATCCTCGTTCCAAAATAGTCTGAAAGAGAATCCAAACAGAGGAGTGATGAAACTCTTACAGGCAGCTTTCAGGTGAAAGAAAAAAACAAAAAAATAACTCATTAATCAAAATGTTGTTGGTCATATTGATTAATTAGTTATTATATTGTTTTTTAGAAAGAAAGTCCCAAATAATGATTTTTACGGATATTCCATAATATCTGAAATTGGAGAAATTAAACGTTCTATGAATAATTTCTTTACGGAAAAGCCTTTATACCTTTGTATAGGTAGTCAACACAATTATAATGAAAAAATATTAGAGGAACTTTGTAAATTGCCGTTGTTTTCTAAAAGTATTGCGGAGTAAGTTCAACTAAAAGTTATTCTAAAAAACTAAAACTTTAATTTTCTTATTTTGTGATAGATTTAATGCAGTTTTAAAAAACAACAACTTGAGCCAGAAGATAGAAGAATCGATCCATACAAAACAAGTAATGCTCTCCCTCTCTATCCAATTAGCTGTAATTAAACTGCTAAAAGCTTTGGATCTGAATCCGACTCACATTATTGGAACATCTTTCGGCTATTTCTCCGCAGCCTTTGCCAATGATGCATTAAGCTTTGAAGAAACCATTCTGGTCACATACATAACTTATAGATTTATCTCAAATAAACCCTTAAGAAACGCAAAAGAAGAATTAATCAAAATTTTAAAATCTGTTCTGAGTAACACTGGTAAGGTTGCTCGAAAAGAGACACTTTCAACGGAAAATCCTTATGAATACGCAACACCTGAATATTTCGTTTTTAACATTTTTAATTCGGAAATGAAGACTGTTATTGAACAAGATTGTGTTGTTTTAAGTATTGATTTTGATGACAAAATCGAAAATTGTGAAGTGGTGAATTTGGTTAAGAATGATATGAAATTGGAACATTTTTTGGAAGGAATCGGGAGGTAAAATTCATACATGTGCGTTTCCAAATACATTTTAAGAACGTTAATTAACTTTTATAGATTGTATGAATTAGGCTACGAATTAAAAATTGAAGGAATCTACCCGGAATCCAATTGGCCCGTGGATCCAGAAACGCCACCAATTTCCCACTTGGTGAAATGGAAACATGAGAAAGAACAATTTCTTGTGAAACATTCTATTTTTGATGAAATTCCATGTTGTTACCGAAGAATAGTCTACGATGCTGCTGATTACGGTTCAAGTTACCTTAAAGGTCATGTTGTAGATGGAAGAAATCTTTACCCAGCCACTGGCTATTTAATAACAGTTATTGAACAATTTTCTGCAGCCGCCAATACTTCTTTTTTTCAACAAATTGTTGAATTTGAAAACGTTCAGTTCCTAAAAGCTACAACGTTTGGCGAAGGCGAACTTATCTTCGAAATATTTTTTGGCAAAACTGGAAGGTTTGAAGTAATGTTGAACCTTTAAGATATTGTAGTTTTTTATTTAACTATTAAAAACTATGATTTTAGATTGTAGTGGGTGGAACTCCAATTGTTACTAGTACCATCAAGAAAATTGACAAATTAGAACCGTTTAGTTTACCAGAATTTAAAGAAACTGAAGTACACTTATCTCAAAAAGACGTTTATAAAGAGTTAAGATTAAGAGGCTACAATTACAGGTACATTTTATATAATTGAAATAAATATATGGTGGTTATTTAAAATATTTTCAGTGGCTTGTTTAGTGCGATCCAGGAAACTTGTGGAAACAGAGCAAAGATTCAATGGAACAATAATTACGTAACATTTTTGGACAACATGCTCCAATTTACAATTTTACAAGAAGACAGTCGAGCTTTGTACGTTCCCACAGGAATCGATCGATTGATAATAAATATTCCAGAGCACCAAACTTACATTAAATCGCATAACGAAGATATTCCCGTCTTTCTTGACTCAAAAACCAACAGTTTTTTGTAATTCATTTAAATATTGATATATGATGATGAAAATGTCATGTATGTTTTTAGATCGAGAGCTGTTAAAATCGTTGGTTTACAAGCAAGTTCAATATCGCGAAGAAAACAATTTCTAGTCCCCCTTTTGGAAATTAACAAATTTGTGCCGAACGAAGCAAATCTCGGCTTAAATGAAGCTTTAAGGGTTAATGCACAAATTATTTTGGAAAACATTAACCAACTATTTTTTGATGTCTTGGAACAAATTGAAGAAGAACGACTTCCTGTTGCAACAATTTTAAAAAAATCGTTAGAGGATAATCCGTTGGTATTAATTAATACTAAGGTTATTAGTCAATTAGATCTTCAGTGTGAAGAAACTGATATAGTCAAAGAATCTATAAAAACGCAAACAAATTATTTTGTTTATATTGGAAAGAATTTAATCCAAATGCAAGATGTAAGATGAGATATATAGATCACAATAAAATAATATTTATTTTTAATTTATTTTTAGAAATTCAATATAGTTTTGAATAATATTTCCAAGGGTGGATTCTTAATTTTGTTTGAAGACGCCAAAGTTATAATTCCAGATTCTTTGGTGTTAATAACAAAATATCATACTGAAAATTCAACTGTTTATATGCTGAGGAAGGAAGAGAAACAAACAAACAACTCTATTGCAATTAACATTGATAGAGATCTTAACTGGATTACTCCTCTGCAAAATGCAATTACGTCGAAGAAAGAGGTATTAATTTACGCGGAAAATCATCCGGAAAGTGGAATTTTGGGTTTAACAAATTGTTTGAAAAGAGAAATTCAAAATCCGAAAATCACGTCTTTCTTTTTGGAAAATGCACCGAAATTCGATTTAAATTCTGATTTTTATCAAAAACAACGTAACAAAAATATGCGGGTGAACGTGTCCAAGAATGGAATTTGGGGAACTTACAGACATTTACCAATGGAAGACAAACTATGCGAAAGAGAACACAGTTTTGGAAATGTTTTAAAGCCCGGAGATCTGAACACTTTGAAGTGGATTGAAGGACCAATCTCCTCAAAAAGTCTAGATATAATTTATGTATGAAAGAATAATTGAAAACAACTAAAAATGACTTTCTGGATTTGAATTTACTTTTTAGGTTTATAACTCTGCGTTGAACTTCAAAGACTTAATGACGGCCTCGGGAAAAGTAGGCGTGGAAGCTACAACAAAGAACAGAATGGAACAGGAATGTAATCAAGGTCTAGAGTTTTCAGGAAGAAACATTAAGTAACATCTAGATATTTCTTACAAACGTAAAAATGTTTATTTATTGTTTTCTTAAAGGGGCGAAAGATTGATGGGTGTACTATCAGGTGGAGCTATTTCAACGTATGTAGTGCCAAATAAAAATATGCTGTGGAAGATTCCAGATGGTTGGTCCATGGAGGAAGCCGCCAGTGTGCCAGTTGTTTATTCTACGGTTCTATTTGCTTTGAGGATTGTAAATATACTGTGTATCCAACTAAATAATCAAATTAAAATTGTTGTTTTAGAAATGTAAAGTTCGAAGAGGTCAAAACATTTTGATCCATTCAGGGACTGGAGGCATTGGACTTGCAGCTATCAATTTGGCTTTGCATTACGGACTCGAAATATTTACAACAGTAGGAACTAAAGAGAAACGAGAATTCCTAACCAAGAACTATCCTCAAATTAAACCTGAAAACATAGGAAACTCAAGAGATTTAAGTTTCGAACAAATGATCCATGAGAATACAAACGGTCGTGGGGTTGATTATGTTTTGAATTCGTTATCTGAAGAAAAATTAATAGCTTCAATTCGCTGCCTAGCTAGAAATGGAACTTTCTTGGAAATTGGAAAATTTGACATTGCTAAAAACTCTAAATTGGCATTGGACCTTCATTCTAAAGCAGCATCGTTTTTTGGAATTTTCGTGGATAAAGTGCTGTTTAAGGGAACAGAATTTTCAAAAGATGCAAAAACGCTCACAAGTCTTCTACAAGAAGGAATCGATGAAGGATTCGTTAAACCACTTCCAGTAACATCTTTTGAAAGGCAACAACTTCAAGAAGCTTTTAGATATATTGGATCTGGCAAACATATTGGAAAAATTGTGATCAAGCACCGACAAGAAGAAGTAGAAAAAATTACGACGCCTAAAGTTGAAAAGTTTTCTGTAATTCCAAGGCAAATACAATTATTTTATGCTTGATAAATATTTAATTTTTAAATGTTACAGGACATACTTTGATTCTAAAGCTTCTTACATAATTCTCGGTGGACTTGGAGGATTTGGATTGGAATTGGCGGATTGGATGGCATTAAGAGGAGCAAGGAATATAATTTTATCTTCAAGAAATGGTGTAAAGAATGGTTATCAACAGAATGCTATAAGGTGTGTCATAAAATGTTGCAATTGCCAAATTAAATTAAATATAAAAATTTAGGAAATTGAAGTCGATGGGAGTTAACGTGAAAATAACATTGGAAAATATCAAGACATTTGATGGTTGTGAGAAAATATACCAACTAGCTACTGATTTAGGTCAGTTAGAAGGTATCTTCAACTTGGCCGTAGAATTGAAGGACGGATTGTTTAAAAATTTAACAAAAGCGGACTTTGAGATCAGTTTAGGTCCAAAGCCAATTGCTAGCACTCACTTCGATAAAATTACAAGAAAATATTGTTCTCAACTTAAGCACTTCGTGCTATTTTCGTCGGTTTCTTGTGGTCGTGGTAATGCTGGGCAAACAAATTATGGTCTATCGAACTCAATAATGGAAAGACTCTGTGAGAGGAGAAAGGCGGATGGTTTATCAGGATTAGCAATTCAGTGGGGAGCTATTGGCGATGTAGGGATAGTTGCTGAAATGCAAAAAGAACAGAGCGAAATAGTAATTGGGGGCACTTTGCAACAAAAGATTTCTAGTTGTTTAGAAGTTTTGGATAAATTTCTGCAAAGTGACGAAGCTGTTGTGTCTAGTATTGTAATAGCTGAAAAGGGAGAAAAGAAAAAGTGCGACAATATGGTAGATGCAGTAATGAATATCCTTGGCATCAGAGATTTGAAAACTGTAAGTGGTCATGCAACTCTTCCAGAACTGGGAATGGATTCCATGATGGCCGTTGAAATTAAACAAATACTAGAAGGAGAATACGATACATTTTTATCTTCGCAAGAATTAAAGAATTTGACAATCAATAAGTATGAAATCAATATGAATTAAAACATATTAAACCTTTAAACTTATTATTTCTTTAGGATGATAGAAATGGATAGTTTGGATTCTTCAGTAGAAACCGTTAGCAAGTCTAAACCAACTGATTTATTCGATATATTTTTTAATAATCTTTATGACGAAGCCAATTACTTAGTGCCAAAAATAGATTTCATTGAAAATCAAAACGAATCCAAAGTTTTCATATTTCCTGGAATAGAAGGAACTGCAAATAGCGTCAATAATTTATCGAAGAAAATCAGCAAAAATTCCACCTGCCTCCAATATATTACCACAAATTCTTTAGAGAATATTCTAGATATCGTAAATAATCTCTGGCCTGTAAGCTTAAAAAAACAATAAATTCAATCCAAATTGATTTTAATATTTTTTAGCACATAGTTGGTAAATGTAAAAACGGATTTAAATTTGTGGCTCATTCTATAGGATGCACAATCGCATTGGAAATAGCAAGCAAATTAGAAAGTCTGGGTATATATGGAAAGTTGGTTATAATTGATGGATCTCCAGCACATTCCCAGCGACTCGGTGCAATGCTATCACATTTCACAGAGAAGGATTTCGAATATAACTTTGTAATTTACACCGCCCTTCCGTTTATACCAAAAGAATTACAAATAGAATTTAAGGTATGTTAGAATGTATCAAAATATTAGATGCCAAAATGATTTTACTTTAGAATAAACTCAATGCTGCCAAAAATTTCGACGAGATGCAACAAGTAATCGTGGATAGCATACCGGAAACGAAATCTGTTTCAAGGAAGATGTTGGGCGAAGTTGCAAATTATTGCTTCAATGTCGTAAAAATCATCCAAAATTACGTTCCGCAATTTCCAGAAAAAATTAAATCTGAGGTGATGCTCATCAAGCCTAAAGTTCCCGCCATCGCAAACTTTGCAGAAGATCTTCAATTATCAGAAGTTTGCGAAAATATTACGGATATTAAATATTTTGATGGCGATCACAAATCTATAGTAGATAATCCAGATATGCTTGAAGCAATTGCTAAGTTTTTACAATAAATTGTTTTTTGAAAATTTACTAAATCTTTTGAAATTAAGTTACGGTTATTGGATTAAAGGCCAATATTGGTTAATTGAATATAAATGTATAATATGCGGTAGAATAAAGTGTATTTTGAAATCCTTATCCGGTTTGGCAGCAAATCCATAACATGTTTGAGTGGCCCTGCTTTTATCTATAACTGATTAAGATCTATGACTAGATATTTAAACTAGATGAATCTGAGTAGTTTTATTTAGAACTACAAAAAAAACATTTTTAAATAACAAAATTTAAATCTAAAATGATTTGTTTATAAACACTTGATCTCTTGGTCTCTGCTCAGTTTTTGTAGTTTTCTGTTGTGTTATTTTTAATAAATAAGTATGTCTATACATACATTTACACATATTACCTCGTTTTATTACTGAAAAACATGTATGAAACCAAATTTCGTGTTTTGTATTCAGTCAGTTTATCGATTAGTCCGGCTAAACTATTGCCCGCTCCACACTCTCGCGAAGTAACATGGAGTTGAACGAGGAACGAGAGTGTGGTCAGGTTACTCGGTCCGCCTTGTGCTTCCTCGCCTCGCCTTGGCTAACTTCGCTTCATGAAGCGGTTTTTCGTACCCGAGTCGAAGGGACACGAGGCGCGAGTACGAGGAAGGGAGAGTATCACGTCTACACTCTCGTGTTTACTCGTCCTTTCCTATATATTATACACACAAATAGTTGCAACAGCAGCTACCACCTGTTCGGTGTCAGTCATGGCATTGAGGTCCTCGCGAAGTAAGGCGAGAGTGTAGATGCCTCCTCCGTCTAGTTCCTCACCTCGAACAACTTCGGCGAGGATCCTCGCCGAAGTTACTCCGCGAGAGTGTGGAGCGGGCATAAATCCCTAGTACTGTTAGTTTATTCTAGTCTTTATAGACTTTTAACATGGACTTATGTCAACGAAAATAGTTTTACATGTTCATGAATTTGTTGAAGAAGTGTAAACGCAATCACGTTTATCAACATGTTTCATGACTTGTACGCTCGCACTTGTTGATGCAATATGACACTTGCTCCTCATACAACTTCTCATACATGTTTGCCAGGGTAAACGTTTTTTTTAAGGTTTACCTTTATTAATTTTTTTTTCCATGGCGCTATAGCCCTCTATGAGCCTTGGCCTGCTTTACAACGTCCCTCCATATCCTTCTGTCCTGTACTGTGTGGGGCCATTGCCGCACCTCGAGTACTTTCAAGTCTTTAATAACGTCGTCTCTCCATCGTATTCGTGGCCTGCCTCTCGATATCTTTTCGGCAGGCAACCATAGCGTCAGAGTTTTTGGGGTTCGGTCGTCCTTCATTCGCATGATGTGCCCGAACCACCTTAGCCTTTGCGCCTTCACATGCCTCACAATGTCTCTTCCCTCGAGTATTAAATCTATTTCTGCGTTGGTTCACATTCTCCATCCTTCCTCTTCCTGTATCCCTCCATATATTTTTCTTATGATATTTCTTTCGCATACTCTTAAAGCTTCCTCACCACTTTTGCATAATGTCCATGTTTCCCCCGCATAAGTGATTATTGGACGGATTAGTGTTTTGTACACTTTCAGTTTAGCTTTTCTGCTCAGTAGTTTGGATCCTAGCAGTTTCCTGTTGGCAAAGTATGCTTTCCTCCCTAACATAATTCTGTGAGCGATTTTCGCACTCATCTTATTTTGGCTCGTTAACTTAGCCCCTAGGTAGGTAAACTCGGTCACTTCCTCGTAGTTTCTACCATTTACTTGAATTGGTCTTAAATCTGTCACTTGCTCCCTACCACTTCTCATGTACTTTGTTTTATTTTCGTTTATTATCAGTCCGCATGGTTCAGATTTTTGTTCAAGTCTCGCTGTTATTTCTTTTAGGTGCTCCCTACCTCTTGATGCGATGTATATATCGTCAGCGTATGCTCCCACTTGCGCTGCTCTAGTTTTTAGGGTACCTGTTACGTTCAGCTCTCTGATTACTGCCTCCAGCAGTAGGTTGAACAACATTGCAGATAATGCATCGTCCTGTCTTACTCCCGTTTCTATTGCAGTCGCCCGTGAGCTTGGAGTCTATTAGGACTTGCGCACTTGACTCAGTTAGTGTTAGTCCTACAAGTCTACCCAGTTTCATGGGTACTCCTAGTACCAGTAATTGTCTCATTAGCTCTTTTCTGGAGACACTATCAAACGCCTGTTTGTAGTCAATATATATGCTATACAATGTTATGTTATGCTCATAACATTTTTTCATTATTTGTCTTTGCGTGTGAATTTGATCTATGGTCGACCTGTTGCTTCGGAATCCACACTGGTAATCGCCTAATATTTCTTCTGAATATATTGCAAGTCTTTTGCATATTACTGCTGACAGCACCTTGTAGGCTATATTTAAAAGAGTGATCCCTCGGTAGTTAGCGCAGTCCTTCTTATTTCCCTTTTTATGGATTGGGCATATGATGCCTTTTTTCCATTCCTTAGGCATGGTTTCCGTATTCCATACCAAGACAATTAATCCGTGGATTCGTGTCCACAAGTGCTCTCCACCGCTTTTTAAGAGTTCTTCTGTTATGGTATCACTTCTTGATGCTTTATAATTTTTCAGCTTTACTATTACCTCTCTTACTTCTTGATAGGTGGGTTCCGGGATTTCTGGTTGGGCTGCGTGATAGTATTTTGCGTCTTCCCCATTGTTTTCATGTTCTTGGTTCTTACAAGTTAACAGCTCGCTATAGTACTGACGCCACCTTTCAAGTATTTCCTTTTCCGCACTTAGTAATCTTCCTTCCTTACTGAGAAAGGTGTTGGTTCTCGATTGGAAGTCTCTGGTTTGCATTGCTATTTGTTTATAGAACTTTCTGCTCTGGTTGTTATTGTTGTATTCATCTAAGTCCTCTACTTGTTTGTTTAGCGCATTTTTTCCTCTTCTGTTTTTTACCGGTTTCCTTTCTTTCTAGGGAACGTTCAATTAGGTCTTGATATTGTTTTTGTTTATCCTTCGCTCTTAGGGCCTGCGTATTCAAATTTTTTACATGTTTCTTACCCCCCACAATAGCTGTAATTCTTTGCCTCACCGAGACACGTACGAGATAGTGATCAGAGTCGCAGTTAGCGCCTTTCATAGTTTTTACGTCTGTGATCATTGTTACCCTTTGTTTATTGATAAGTACATGGTCAATTTGGTTGACCCCTCGGTTTACTGGCATCACCCACGTGCCTTTGTGTATTCTTTTGTGCGGGAAGCATGTGCTACTGATTTTCATGTTGCAACCCGCTGGCATGTGGCACAGTCTTTTCCCGTTCTCACTTGTTTGGTTGTGTAGTGAGTTCATTTCCGCTACACTTCTGTACGCGACCTCTATTCCTACCTTCGCATTAAAGTCGCCTAACACTATTAATGCGTCATCTTCCGACACTTCTTAGCAGGTTCTCTGTAATTTGATGTAGAAGCGTTCCTTCTCATCATCCTCTCCCTCTTCAGTTGGTACGTAAGCACATATTACACTAAGTTGGTGGAATTTTCCTTTCATGCTTATCATGCATATTCGGTCGCTGACCGCTGTGAATCCTAGTACAGCCTTCCTTTTTAAAAACCTTTTCTCCTTGCTTATCCGGGTTTCCACTGTAATATAATCTGTATAGCTTCTTGTCAATACTGCCTTCTCCCTTCCATCTTATCTCCTGTAAGGCCGCTATATCTATTTTGTATTTATCTAATTCCTCCGCTATCTCCTGCATTCTTCCTGGTCTCAACATTGTACGGACGTTCCACGTGCCTACTTTTAAATCAGTTTCCGTTTTCCTAGCCTTGATTCGTTGCCTTGTCGTCGCCGTTTTGGACAGTCCATTCCGAGGCTGCTGTGTAGCTTTCGTAACTTGCTGTGTTTTTACTAGGCAGGCTTGTTGGCCTAGAGTTGGCGAAAATCCCCCTTTTCGGAGGGCCATTTCTCCCGCTCTCGCTAGCCCCGTCCTTCCTCCTCATCCATACGGGTTGGATATCGCATCTCAGAAGAGGTTGGCCGAGTTACCAGGGTTCACCAGTCTTGGCGGTGAGAGTCGGAATTCAGTAGGAGAGGCTATGCGATAATCTGCTGTGCGATTATCGTGCGGTGCGCATGCACTACCCCATTTGAACCCCTAACCCCGAATCCCTTTATTAGTTTATATGAGAATAAACACTTTTTTATTTAGTAAAATAATTTTATTTAGTAAAATAAATTAATTAAATAATAAAATAGTCAATATCTACAAATGAATGCTAAACAATGACGTCACTGGTCAAGAAGTTCTTAAAAGTGTCACCTTTGGCGCTAGTGTTGTTGCGCTTGGAGCGAATATTATCATTAACACGATTCAGTGAGAATCGTATTTATGATGCAAATCATATGTTATTGCAAGATTTCAAAGTGCTTCTTGTTATGTATTACAAATACGCAAATTACTGGACTGTGGGAAGTGCTTTAAATTCCAGTTTGATTCTAGTTTGAAAAAGTATAAGCTGTTCACTGGCTTTACTTATTGTTGTGATCTCGTGATTTTGTTTTCCAAGAATTTGAGTCGGGAAAGAACCCTAAGTGGACACCCGATTAGTTTTTGTTTATTTACGACCATTAGTTTGGTTTATCTCAATCATGCGGGCAGACGCTCGAACTTAGGGGTCGTGCCGAGACGCCGAGAGGATTTTGTTTTACGTGTTCTGGAAATTTTCCATAAAGATTGGGGGAGGACTTACACCAAGACCGAGGTGATGAGGTAGAGGGGAAGTTAAAAAGGAGCCAGTGAGAATTGGGCCGCGAAGAGAGTATTTTGAGTTTTGAAAACGAACCTCCGTATGTTCGTCGATAAGTAAATTCCGGGTTTCGACCACAAGTTTCGTAGTATTATGTGTATTATTGTTAGTTAGTGTTTATTGTAATAAGTTAGCGATTAGTTGTACATATTGTAAGGTATTAGTAGATAAGTAGTACTTTATTACATATAAAGGACATATTTCCGTAATATCTCCTGGAGCAGCACCATACCAAATTACCAGTTCGCAACATTACTACCAAGATTCTAGATAGTGTTTTAAAAAGTTTTTAACCAATGATTTTAATTATTTTTTTTCAAGTTTTTATATCAAAACATTTTTTTTTAAATATGCCCTTATATTCCTCCGCATGTATTTCTGTATGTACTACTAGCAATACTGTATGTATTACTAGACGTATTGATTACCCCATTAAAGCATCTCCGAGCTTAGACTATCCTTGTGTTAGCTCTGTAACGTTGTCCATCTAATCTACTCTTGTTTATACTTTTATATATTATATCTTTTGTTAATATATACTCGACTTTCTGCGATAAACTGCTTAGATATATATGCCGCCCTAAGATAAACTGCTATCAGCAGATAAAACCGTTTTAAATTATCTTTTTAAATTATTGTGAATGTGTCGTATAAACATTGATTTAATTTGTTTGATTTATCGGATTTTTCTGATGAAATTATACTAAATATTGGGGCAATTTTTACAACGGTTCTATGGCTTGTTTAATTCGATAGAATCATTCGCCGATTTGTTTCGCTGGTGAAGAAATGGGTGTGCAGTTGGAAGGAAATGATTAAAACGTGTGAAATCATTTGAGGCCGGTGAGTGGTTTATTTATTCGCTTGTTCAATAGGGATGGGTATCGAGTACTGTTTGTAAAACACCGATGTTTTGTTAAATACATCGATGATATAATCATCGATGGGCAGCTGTTCGATACATTGATGTTTTATCCAAAATCGATGAAATATATTAACAATAAAAAAATATTGAAATAGACATTGCATACTTAAAAACATTGTATTTCTAGAATACTCAATTGCATAATTTTATTATCTACTTTCAAATACCTGTTCAAAATAGAAATAGGCTACGACGTCATGGAGTGGGAGGAAAAGCGACCAATGAGATTTATTTATTTTTCATAAAATCCCGGAGATTTGGTCCTAAGTTGTCCTGAGAAATGGGGGGTTCAGCAAACTGTAGTGAAGGAATGGGCTGGAGGGGGGACCGGTTTCTGTCCCATCTCTCCCCACGGCCAGACTGACTGAGGGCCGGTCCATACTAAATATTACTAAACATCAGCCTTTCAACGTCCTTGTTTGCTTGCTGTTGTTTGTTAGTTTTCAAGTGTTGTTGCTGTTTGCTTTGTCGTTCTCAAACCAAGCCTCGTGCGTAGTTTTATTGTGAATAGTTTTTATTGTGAATTTGACTTTTTAGGGTTCCGTACCGAAAACGGAACCCTTATAGGATCACTTTTTTGTCCGTCTGTCTGTCTGTCCGTCCTTCCGTCTGTCTGTCTGTCAAGACCATTTTTCTCAGGAACGCGTAGAGGTAACAAGTTGAAATTTGTATCAAATACTCGGGTCTGTGGTCTCTTTCAGCTGTGAGAAAATCAAACTTGTAAGTCAACGCGATCAAAATATATGACCGTTTATGTCGCATATTTTGCGATTTCACGAAGGCATCAAAACTAATAGGGTACTTCCCATTGACCTAGAATCATGAAACTTGGCTAGAAGCGGTGTATTACAGCACATGTAAAGGGAAAAATCCGTAATCTGTGAAAATTCCGTAAATCCATGAAAACCGTAAATATGTAGTTTAATTACAAGAAAAATGCGAATTTACTATTACAAACTTATGAAAATATACTAATGTGTTGCGTGGTATTGTCAGGCACCAGAAGCATATGGGTTGCATACAGTTAGGTCCTCCTCGGTTATGTTAACCCATTTGAACCCCGTGGGTCGCTAGCGACCCAATTAGTTTATAATTTATTTCTGGTAACATATTTATATTTAAAGTATTACGACGTGTGAAGAATTTCACTAATGTCCGTTCTAATGAATTGAACTAAAATACTTAATCATCATCAAATTAATTATAAATATATATATAAAAAAAATTGTTTAATTTTACTTTATCTTATTTGCACACTACCTCCTTAAGGTTTTTATTTATTTGTTTTTGTTGGAAATAGCATATTTAAAATCAAAACACATAATAAGAATCTTTATTCAACGACCTATCAATATACACTTAGAACTTTATAATTTGTTTATAAATATCAACGTAATTAGTAATGAAATACTGATGGGTCGCTAGCGACCCACAGGGAACAACCTCTTATGTGAGTTCATACTGTAACCTGCGCAGACGTATCTTACTACTAGTGGCATTTCTACGTGTAGTAACGTAAACATTAGTGCACAATGGATAAAAAAAGTAGCACGTATTGGTAAGTATCTATAACTACATTATTTTTTTTTAGGAAAAAAGTACTAATTATTTGTTATATTCAGCAAACTTCCACTGACGACACACGAGCTTCTCGAAATGGCAGAAAATTTTGCTGACGAGGACTATTCTAACCTAGATTTAGGTATTACGCCGCCTGAAGATGATGGTCAGGATACGGATGAAGATTCAGGTGAGGAAGAATGCTCAGATCCGGATCATCTAAATTCACGTCAGTTGCAAGCAGAAGTTATGCTAATCAAACATAGTCATGGCGTTGCCGATGTAATTGAGGATAATAATTTGGCAGCGGAAAGTAATGAAAATATTCTATCCACATCTGTGCCTGCGAAGAAACATAAATTATCAAAAACCCCGCGTAATTGGAAATCTGGAGATCTAACTAGCCCATTATGTAAATCGTGGTAAAAAAATAATTTACCACCTTTATCTCTAAGTAAAGATAGTCATCCGCTTGAATTTTTTCAATTATTCATGGATCATAGCATCATAAACATGTTGACACAAAAAACTATATTATACGCAGCATCAAAAAATCGAGTTATCACACTCTCTGATGCTGAAATGCACACATTTATTGGAATCCTGTACCTCACTGGTTATAATTATTTACCTCGCCGAAAACTATATTGGGAAGAATCTGAAGATGTTTGCAATAAATTAGTTAAAGTATGCGAAGAAACAAATTTCTTGAAATATTTTCAAACTTACATAATGTCGATAATAATATGATTGATAAAAAAGATCGCATGGCGAAAGTACGACCTCTAATTGAAAAAGCAAATGAAAATTTCATGAAATATGCCCCAGTAGAACAAAATATATCCATTGACGAGTCTATGATTCCATATTTCGGGCGCCACGGATGTAAGCAATTTATCCGTGGCAAGCCAATTAGATTTGGATTTAAATCTTGGGTTATGGCACTCAGTACAAGTTACTGTTTACAATTCCAAATTTACCAAGGACGTTCACAGACTAAATGTGGAAACTTGCAAGGAAATTTGACAGGTCTAGGGGAGTCTGTGGTTTGGGATTTTACTAAAATTCTAAATTAAATTATTCCGAAACCGAATTTTCATTGTATTTTGATAATTTTTTTACATCTGCGAAGTTATTGACTAGCTTGGGGAAATTAGGATTCCGGGGTACCGGAACTTTACGCGAAAATAGAACAGAAAAATGTCCTTTGCCATCTGTAAATGACTACAAGAAAAAACATCGCGGTGAATATGACAGTAGAATTGATAAAGAAAACAATATTGCAGCAATACGTTGGAAAGAAAATGCCGTCGTAACACTATTATCCAACCAGTACGGCGTTCAACCTTTTGCAAAAAGCAAGAAGGTATTGTGTCAAAGAAAAAAAGAAAATTGATATCACACAACCAAATGTAGTTAGAATGTATAATAAGTTTATGGGGGGCGTCGATCTCATGGACAACAAAGTATCCAATTACAGGATTGGTTTGAGAGGAAAACAATGGTACATGCCTATTATATTATGGATATTTGACGTCATAATGAACAATGCCTGGACTCTAAGTAAAGCATATGGCGTGAATGGATAACCTTTCCTTTCGTCGAGAAGTTGTCAAAACATTATTACTTACATTTGGTGAACCAAGAATTCGATCTGGAACAAATGTAACCGTTCCTCAACCGACTCGCAAACATGGCCAGCATCTGATTATTTTAGATCAGCCTAGAAGACGCTGTGCTCTTTGCAAGAGCAAAACAGTTAAAGCCTGCAATAAATGTAAAGTAGCGCTACATGATAAATGTTTTGCGCAATATCACAAATAATAATAAATATATAGTATTAACCTGTAAAAATGAAATATTATAATTTACCTTCCACACCTATTCGTTAATCAAAATTGACTTTTAACATAATGGCTTGTTCCCTGTGGGTCGCTAACGACCCAGGCCGTATTTCGAAAGTTTATGACTTTAGAATGTTTTTCTCATTTTTTACATTATTCATAAACATATTAAAAGCATTTTGGTTCATAAAAATATTTAAAATTAACAAAAATAATTGTGGGTTCAAATGGGTTAAGAACGAACAACGGCGGATGAAGTGGCAAAATTGAGCAGTAAAAACAAATAGTAAAGCTCCAGAACCTCTAAATACTCATAGTGAATGGGGGATGTATGGTATTAAAATATAGAGTAGAATTCCATCTTACGACAGCGACATTTTGAGGTTATGCTTGCAGCGGTACTAAGATGGTCGTGATTTCAGGAGGGCCACTTGTCAAGTTAACTGAATGTGCTTGCTACGTCCTCCACAAAAAAAAGATACCTTTCTTAGAAGTCTGTACGGAACACTCGGTGCGCGAGTCACAACTCGCACTTGGCCGGGTTTTTTTTAATTTAGTTATTATAAGTATTAATATCCATTTTATAACAATATTATATTGTTACTGTGTTCGTTAATACCGCTAAATAATACCGCTATATAATATACATTAGACATAACTCCTAAAAGCGACATTTGGCGTCATTTCGACAAGGTCGATAAAAACAATGCGAGGTGCTGCCTATGTGGTAGAGTTATTAAAATCAGCGGAAACACGTCAAATTTACGGTGTCACTTTGAACATAAACATATGCATCATTCCATCGTTTTCTCAGCATCAGCAGACTCTAGTAGCACATCCCCTACAACCACTACAGGTGAACAAGAAAAAAGACAAAAGGTAAATGATCCTGACACTTTACCGTCAACATCAAATCAAACCTCAATTACTGAGGCTTTTAAAAAAGTTGCGTCTTTTAAGGAGGGTTGAAACATTAACCACAAGATTACGGATAGCATAATTTTCATGATATGTAAAGATATGGAACCTCTATCCATAGAGGAGCATGAAGGGTTCAGAAAACTGATGAAAAGTGTGGCACCTCTTTACGTAGTCTCGTCTCGCAAGACCATCAGAACACAGATCATTAACAAATGGCTACATTGCACATTTATTTAAGTGTGAGCTAAAGACTGTTTCCAGCTTTACACAATTTACGTCAAACATATGAACAGATCGCCAAATTAGAAGTTTTTGGAGCCTAACAGTTCACTACTACAATCCCAAAATGTGTGCTACTGATAAGGATAAGCGACCGTCCAGGAGTGTTTGAACTCCAAGAAAGGCACACTGCTGAATACATAGCAGATCGTTTTATACAAATTTGTAATGAGTGGGAGTTTCACATGAATAAAATATCTGCTACTGTAACTGATGGGGCTGCAAATATCACTAAGGCAGTAAAAATTGCTTTTAGTATATCGAAGCATTTGCCTTGTTTCGCACATGCCCTGAATTTATTGGCTTCAAAAGCTATTGCTTATGTTAAAGAACTTGTAGAGATCTGAAATCAGTACAATCTATTGTCTCTTGGTTTCACCATAGCGCTCAAGCGACCGATGAACTTTGTAAGCTATCAGAGAAAAAGCTTATTCAAGAGGTGCCTACTCGGTGGAATTCTACTTTTGAAATGTGTCAGAGATTTTTGTAACTTCGCCCGTTTGTGAACGATGTCGTATTTCGTATCTCAACAGCTCCGACAATGGTGTCTGCATTGCAGATTGAAATTTTGCAGAGATGATCACAATATTACAGCCTATCGAGTCTGCTACAAAGAAAATAAGCTCTGATCTCTACTTATCAAGCAGTGTCGCGATCCCAGTTCCCCTGCTTCTTAAAGACAGAGTGGAGAAATTAACTCCAGTGTACTCAGTTGCGGCGTTAATGACTGAGTTTCTACTTCAACACACAAAAAGGTTTGGTTCAATTGAACAGGTTACATTGTTGGCGGTGTCGACAATTCTTGAACCTCGGTTCAAGAAAGAGTATTTCAAGGACCACGTAGCTTGTTCGAGAGTCATATTTTTTTATTTTTTTTTTATTTTAAAAGTTTGGTTCGATGTGATTACCGAGTTTGCCGACCTTTCGAACAATGCGGCCTATTGGTAGCCTATTGTATTCTATCACATTCACTTAGGCCCAGAAAACCTGTTGTTATAGTAAATTGTGCTAATTGCCATTTTTCACATTTGTCTTTCTGGAACAAATGCGACCGGAGCTGGGAATAGAACTCGGACCTCTATACTCGTCAGTTAGCGCTCTAACATGAGGCCACGAGCGTCACCACTACGCCACTCGCGCCGGCATATATTACATTACCAACCTTATGAAGTCAAAATTCACAGAATCACCGGAAAGAGAGTCTTCCTCGGATTCAGAGTCCGAAGCTGAATCGTCGACCTCTTTATTTCACGACCACAAGAAGAGGTTCAAAAAACGTGGCAGAAGAAAAAAAAATGACATCAGAGAAGAAATGACCACTTTGCCTGAAGAACTGTCCACCTACTTGCGACCTCCTCCGCAAAAAATCCAGGAGAACCCAATTAAATTTTGGAGGCAAATGGCTACAATGTATCCACATATTTCAGAGATAGCACTTGGGGGTATACCGATAGTGGCTACATCAGTCCCTTCTGAAAGACTATTTTCCGAAGCAGGCGCCATCATCAGCCAAAGAACAAATAGGTTGAAACCAGATATAGCATCAAAATGAATTTTTCTTAAGGATAGCCACGAATATATTGCCCATAATGCCTATATTAGGTGAAACTATATTACTTGTACAAATTATAATGTTTTTTTTTCTTTTGGCTATATATTTAATTACTTTTTGAACTTAAAATTTGAAATTGTGGTTCTTCTTGCTTAAAAAAATCCATGTGTGTAATTTATAATGTAGATAGTCGGCTTTAGTCTTCGGCAGCATTAAATTACACAGCACTTAATTTTTGTTGTACAAATTCAGCTACATAAGTACAAATAACGTACAATGATTATGTTTAACAATGAAATTGAATTACCGATCTATTCAATTTTAAGACTTAATCGCCTATTATTAATCATCGATCAACATCGATGTTTTTTACTCATTATTTATAATTTTGATTACTAACGATATGAAACATCGATGTTTTTTAGTTCGATACCCATCCCTATTGTTCAATGAGATATTTGGATGGTGAAGGAAATTTGGATGGTGTGAGCGAAATACGTTTACAATTGGCTGGAACGAATTCTGCTTTTTAGAAATTTCGTTCAATTGTAGCTTAAGTAGAGCGAATTTTAATTTATGGTGAAACCAACATTTTAGACTTTCCTCAACATTTAAAAATACAAGTAAAACTACTTTATGTGAAGTTATGTAAGTGCTAACTGTTTTCGTTTTGACAATTTTAAAATTTGTAGAAATTGATCAATGGATGACGCCTTAAAATATTAACTTATTTTTACGAATGTCACTATTTGACAAGTCTTTCGGCTTAGAGTAGTCTTGTCTGCTTAGTCTTCTTGTCTATCTAGTCTTGTCTGACTAGTCTTGTCTGTCTAGTCTTGACTGTCTAGTCTTGACTGTCTAGTCTTGTCTGTCTAGTCTTGTCTGTCTACTCTTGTCTGTCTAGTCTTGTCTGTCTAGTATTGTCTGTCTAGTCTTGTCTAGTCTTGTCTAGTCTTGTCTAGTCTTGTCTAGAATTGTCTAGTCTTGTCTAGTCTTGTCTAGTCTTGTCTGTCTAGTCTTGTCTGTCTAGTCTTGTCTGTCTAGTCTTGTCTGTCTAGTCTTGTCTGTCTAGTCTTGTCTGTCTAGTCTTGTCTGTCTAGTCTTGTCTGTCTAGTCTTGTCTGTCTAGTCTTGTCTGTCTAGTCTTGTCTGTCTAGTCTTGTCTGTCTAGTCTTGTCTGTCTAGTCTTGTCTGTCTAGTCTTGTCTGTCTAGTCTTGTCTGTCTAGTCTTGTCTGTCTAGTCTTGTCTGTCTAGTCTTGTCTGTCTAGTCTTGTCTGTCTAGTCTTGTCTGTCTAGTCTTGTCTGTCTAGTCTTGTCTGTCTAGTCTTGTCTGTCTAGTCTTGTCTGTCTAGTCTTGTCTGTCTAGTCTTGTCTGTCTAGTCTTGTCTGTCTAGTCTTGTCTGTCTAGTCTTGTCTGTCTAGTCTTGTCTGTCTAGTCTTGTCTGTCTAGTCTTGTCTGTCTAGTCTTGTCTGTCTAGTCTTGTCTGTCTAGTCTTGTCTGTCTAGTCTTGTCTGTCTAGTCTTGTCTGTCTAGTCTTGTCTGTCTAGTCTTGTCTGTCTAGTCTTGTCTGTCTAGTCTTGTCTGTCTAGTCTTGTCTGTCTAGTCTTGTCTGTCTAGTCTTGTCTGTCTAGTCTTGTCTGTCTAGTCTTGTCTGTCTAGTCTTGTCTGTCTAGTCTTGTCTGTCTAGTCTTGTCTGTCTAGTCTTGTCTGTCTAGTCTTGTCTGTCTAGTCTTGTCTGTCTAGTCTTGTCTGTCTAGTCTTGTCTGTCTAGTCTTGTCTGTCTAGTCTTGTCTGTCTAGTCTTGTCTGTCTAGTCTTGTCTGTCTAGTCTTGTCTGTCTAGTCTTGTCTGTCTAGTCTTGTCTGTCTAGTCTTGTCTGTCTAGTCTTGTCTGTCTAGTCTTGTCTGTCTAGTCTTGTCTGTCTAGTCTTGTCTGTCTAGTCTTGTCTGTCTAGTCTTGTCTGTCTAGTCTTGTCTGTCTAGTCTTGTCTGTCTAGTCTTGTCTGTCTAGTCTTGTCTGTCTAGTCTTGTCTGTCTAGTCTTGTCTGTCTAGTCTTGTCTGTCTAGTCTTGTCTGTCTAGTCTTGTCTGTCTAGTCTTGTCTGTCTAGTCTTGTCTGTCTAGTCTTGTCTGTCTAGTCTTGTCTGTCTAGTCTTGTCTGTCTAGTCTTGTCTGTCTAGTCTTGTCTGTCTAGTCTTGTCTGTCTAGTCTTGTCTGTCTAGTCTTGTCTGTCTAGTCTTGTCTGTCTAGTCTTGTCTGTCTAGTCTTGTCTGTCTAGTCTTGTCTGTCTAGTCTTGTCTGTCTAGTCTTGTCTGTCTAGTCTTGTCTGTCTAGTCTTGTCTGTCTAGTCTTGTCTGTCTAGTCTTGTCTGTCTAGTCTTGTCTGTCTAGTCTTGTCTGTCTAGTCTTGTCTGTCTAGTCTTGTCTGTCTAGTCTTGTCTGTCTAGTCTTGTCTGTCTAGTCTTGTCTGTCTAGTCTTGTCTGTCTAGTCTTGTCTGTCTAGTCTTGTCTGTCTAGTCTTGTCTGTCTAGTCTTGTCTGTCTAGTCTTGTCTGTCTAGTCTTGTCTGTCTAGTCTTGTCTGTCTAGTCTTGTCTGTCTAGTCTTGTCTGTCTAGTCTTGTCTGTCTAGTCTTGTCTGTCTAGTCTTGTCTGTCTAGTCTTGTCTGTCTAGTCTTGTCTGTCTAGTCTTGTCTGTCTAGTCTTGTCTGTCTAGTCTTGTCTGTCTAGTCTTGTCTGTCTAGTCTTGTCTGTCTAGTCTTGTCTGTCTAGTCTTGTCTGTCTAGTCTTGTCTGTCTAGTCTTGTCTGTCTAGTCTTGTCTGTCTAGTCTTGTCTGTCTAGTCTTGTCTGTCTAGTCTTGTCTGTCTAGTCTTGTCTGTCTAGTCTTGTCTGTCTAGTCTTGTCTGTCTAGTCTTGTCTGTCTAGTCTTGTCTGTCTAGTCTTGTCTGTCTAGTCTTGTCTGTCTAGTCTTGTCTGTCTAGTCTTGTCTGTCTAGTCTTGTCTGTCTAGTCTTGTCTGTCTAGTCTTGTCTGTCTAGTCTTGTCTGTCTAGTCTTGTCTGTCTAGTCTTGTCTGTCTAGTCTTGTCTGTCTAGTCTTGTCTGTCTAGTCTTGTCTGTCTAGTCTTGTCTGTCTAGTCTTGTCTGTCTAGTCTTGTCTGTCTAGTCTTGTCTGTCTAGTCTTGTCTGTCTAGTCTTGTCTGTCTAGTCTTGTCTGTCTAGTCTTGTCTGTCTAGTCTTGTCTGTCTAGTCTTGTCTGTCTAGTCTTGTCTGTCTAGTCTTGTCTGTCTAGTCTTGTCTGTCTAGTCTTGTCTGTCTAGTCTTGTCTGTCTAGTCTTGTCTGTCTAGTCTTGTCTGTCTAGTCTTGTCTGTCTAGTCTTGTCTGTCTAGTCTTGTCTGTCTAGTCTTGTCTGTCTAGTCTTGTCTGTCTAGTCTTGTCTGTCTAGTCTTGTCTGTCTAGTCTTGTCTGTCTAGTCTTGTCTGTCTAGTCTTGTCTGTCTAGTCTTGTCTGTCTAGTCTTGTCTGTCTAGTCTTGTCTGTCTAGTCTTGTCTGTCTAGTCTTGTCTGTCTAGTCTTGTCTGTCTAGTCTTGTCTGTCTAGTCTTGTCTGTCTAGTCTTGTCTGTCTAGTCTTGTCTGTCTAGTCTTGTCTGTCTAGTCTTGTCTGTCTAGTCTTGTCTGTCTAGTCTTGTCTGTCTAGTCTTGTCTGTCTAGTCTTGTCTGTCTAGTCTTGTCTGTCTAGTCTTGTCTGTCTAGTCTTGTCTGTCTAGTCTTGTCTGTCTAGTCTTGTCTGTCTAGTCTTGTCTGTCTAGTCTTGTCTGTCTAGTCTTGTCTGTCTAGTCTTGTCTGTCTAGTCTTGTCTGTCTAGTCTTGTCTGTCTAGTCTTGTCTGTCTAGTCTTGTCTGTCTAGTCTTGTCTGTCTAGTCTTGTCTGTCTAGTCTTGTCTGTCTAGTCTTGTCTGTCTAGTCTTGTCTGTCTAGTCTTGTCTGTCTAGTCTTGTCTGTCTAGTCTTGTCTGTCTAGTCTTGTCTGTCTAGTCTTGTCTGTCTAGTCTTGTCTGTCTAGTCTTGTCTGTCTAGTCTTGTCTGTCTAGTCTTGTCTGTCTAGTCTTGTCTGTCTAGTCTTGTCTGTCTAGTCTTGTCTGTCTAGTCTTGTCTGTCTAGTCTTGTCTGTCTAGTCTTGTCTGTCTAGTCTTGTCTGTCTAGTCTTGTCTGTCTAGTCTTGTCTGTCTAGTCTTGTCTGTCTAGTCTTGTCTGTCTAGTCTTGTCTGTCTAGTCTTGTCTGTCTAGTCTTGTCTGTCTAGTCTTGTCTGTCTAGTCTTGTCTGTCTAGTCTTGTCTGTCTAGTCTTGTCTGTCTAGTCTTGTCTGTCTAGTCTTGTCTGTCTAGTCTTGTCTGTCTAGTCTTGTCTGTCTAGTCTTGTCTGTCTAGTCTTGTCTGTCTAGTCTTGTCTGTCTAGTCTTGTCTGTCTAGTCTTGTCTGTCTAGTCTTGTCTGTCTAGTCTTGTCTGTCTAGTCTTGTCTGTCTAGTTTTGTCTGTCCAGTCTTGTCTGTCTAGTCTTTTCTGTCTAGTCTTGTCTGTCTAGTCTTGTTTGTCTAGTCTTGTCTGTCTAGTCTTATCTGTCTAGTCTTTCCTGTCTAGTCTTGTCTGCCTAGTCTTGTCTGTTCAGTCTTGTCTGTCTAATCTTGTCTATACAGACTTGTCTGAAATTGTGTTATAATTTCTTGTTATATATCCAAATCAATTTATAAACTTTTCGGTTGCACGTTTATTTATTTATATTTACGTCGTCTCTCAGACAGTAAGCAAATTGATTTCAACCTAAAAATACTATCACCTTTGGTTTACCTTGAAGTTTCATATCTACCTAGACCTATAGAAACAAAAATTATAGGACATTATATCAGTAAAGAAGGTGCCGCGACTTGGACGTCTGTGAGCCACTGCACCGTTTAAAGTTTTTTTCCCGTGTATTGTTTCCTTACGTACAAGCATTGAACTGTTTACAGTTAGTTCAATGCGCACAACACACCAACGATTGCACGAAAACCTCACAGATAATTGGTATGTAAAATAGATTCATTAATAATTAATTTATTTTAGAATTAGAATAATTTATTCCGGATAATATAATAATAAATGGTCAATATTGGATGGTCAAGACTAGACAGGCAGAACTATAGAAGCGAGTTTAAATACGGAAATTTAATTAAGTTTTATGGAATATTTAACAAAAATGCAAATTCTACTAGTAATTTAATGCTGATAATAATGAAAATAAGGTTGTTTTTATAAAACTCATATTTACATGAATACTATCTATTGTATTTGTCGCTGCTTACTATATTATCGCAGAAGCACAGGGCAAGCGTTCCCATTTTAAACAGGTTTTTGGACCGCTTTTGGGAATATTGGCAAATATATTTAATGATGCATTGAGCTGATTTAATCATTACATATGCACACGCGAAAGAAATATTATTGCTAAGTCTCTGTTAAACATTCCGTTTACAAATTGAATTATTTTGTGTTCATTTGATTTATTTCGGTGAAAATAATAAGTGGAATAATAAGTGATAAAGGGCAGAAGGACTTTGTTGGTCGATAGCCCTTTGTATAAAATATACAATAAATATATTTTTAATGAAGTGGTAAATGAGGTGAAGTTTAATCGATTATTAATATTAAATCGATTTATCTTTTTTTGTTTATAAATTGTTGAGGTGAGTTAATCCTGCCTCAACCAAATCGTCTAAGAGAAACGAAGTATGGGTATAATTAAGAACATGGTCAGCTCTGAAAAAGGAGTTTCTCGTTTTTTTTACCTGATTTAATTGATGCAAATCGTCTTCCACAGTGCTTTAGTAAGCGCGGAAAAGTAAAATGAAGCTTCTAAGTCGTCCGGTTTAAGAAATATTTGGGTTTTTGTAATAAAAAATTGACATTTTCAACACAATAACTGACGTGTATGACTGGTCACATAACTAAGAATGTGCATACAACTGGGTCAGCGGTGCCAAATTTTATTTCGACAACTTAATTAATTATGAACATATAGATTATTTGAATTTTTCTGCGTCACATGTTTGCGTAAAGTATATACAAAAATGGCTTCC
Source organism: Phosphuga atrata (assembly GCA_944588485.1). Lineage (NCBI taxonomy): Eukaryota > Metazoa > Arthropoda > Insecta > Coleoptera > Silphidae > Phosphuga > Phosphuga atrata. The sequence continues at coordinate 13,545,480 of OX155893.1, read as the reverse complement.
AGAAATTATTTGTCCATTCTGGATATTCAGAATATTTTAAGACTGGTACTGACAGAAAACCTCCAGTGGCAGAGGTTAGATTAGGTTGCCCACCGCGAAGCGGGCAGATTTACGATTACGATTACGATATTTGCCAAGCGGGCGCTTACTGTAGTAAGCGCGGAAAAGCAAAATTAAGCTTCTAAGTCGTTCGGTTTAAGAAATATTTGGGTTTTTGTAATAAAAAATTGACATTTTCAACACAATAATTGACGTGGATGACTGGTCACATAACTAAGAATGTGCATACAACTGGGTCAGCGGTGCCAAATTTAATTTTGACAACTTAATTATTTATGAACATATAAATTATTTGCTTTTTCTGCGTCACATGTTTGCGAAAAGTATATACAAAAAAGGCTTCCAGAAATTATTTGTCCATTCTGGATATTCAGAATATTTTAAGACTGGTACTGACAGAAAACCTCCAGTGGTAGAGGTTAGATTAGGTTTCCCACCGCGAAGCGGGCAGATAAATCAAGACCACATACGCGCGGCAGCGCGAACTCTCGATCCAATATAGGACAATGTGGCAATGAGCGTTGGTTTAACCCAGGTTAGATTAGGTTGCCCGCCACGAAGCGGGCAGATAAATCATGACCACAAACACGCGAACTCTCGATCCAATATAGGAAAATGTGGCAAGGACCGTTGGTTTAACCCAGGTTAGATTAGGTTAATGTGGCGCTACAAGTCATAGCGGTAGTCCCGACGATTGACCTAATGGCTGAGGTATGGGCCAACAACCAAGGCACAAATACAGAAGGAAGGGAGAGCTCGACACAGAAGTGCACTCATGAGCAGATGGCAAAAACGCTGGAACGGCGCCAAGGAAGGGAACTGAACAGAATTCTCATTCCAGAAATTGAGCCATGGCTAAGTCACGGAAGCTTTGGCTCATATCTTCAAAGGATCGGAATGGCAGAAAGCGACAACCGCAGATACTGCCAAAGGACAGACTCAGCTGAACATACTATTTTGGAATGCCCGCAATGGGCTGAACTCACAATCACAACAGAGCGGACGGTGGGAGAGCCTATCAACTCCTCTAATATGGTACAGCTGATGATCAAAAGCGAGGACAACTGGAAAACAGTAGCAACGATGTGTGCCACGATACTCAGAAAAAACGACGAAGGCGAAAGAAAGGTCAGGCTGCTGTCCAGGAACGTGCAGCCGTAATGGAAAGGATCACCACTAAGTAATGCTAACGCGGTTCCGAAGTGGAATACTGATCCTAGGGGGGATTTGACGAACAGCTCGATCAGAGAGCCCCACACTCCACGAAGCCTAATGGCTCCGTGTGTGCAGCAATGCATTTTCTCTCCTCCCAAAAAAGGTTAGATTAGATTGCCCGCCGCGAATCGGGCAAATAAATCAAAACCACATACGCGCGGCAGCGCGAACTCTCAATCCAATATAGGATAATGTTTTTTTAATAAATATTCAATTTTAGTATATGTATTGCTGAAAAAAATACAATTGATTGGTAAAATATTCCACCAGAAAATTTATTTTCACTACGTCTATGTTTTTTATATCAACGGTGTGTCAATGCGTATGCGCGAAAAATAGTTCCGATTTACTACACACTGCTACCTTTACGTAAAATTTACCCTGTAAATTTTAAAATACTCTACATTTGTTACAGTTTTTGCAAAACCTCATTTTTTTGTAAAGTAAAATTATATTTTGCTAAAATAACATCCTAATTTTTCTTTAAAAGTTAAAATTGGCAACGCTGGTTCAGTTACGTGGGCATATTTTTAGTTATGTGACCAGTAATACACATCAGTTGTTGTGTTGAAAATGTCTTTTTTTATTACAAAAATCTAAATATTTCTTGAACCGGGCGACTTACAAGCTTCATTTTACTTTTCCGCGCTTACTAAAGCACCGTGGAAGACGATTTGCATCAATTAAATCATATAAAAAAAAAACGAAAAATCCGATTTTCGGAGCTTACCACATTCTTTCTCGAAGTATTTCCGAGACAAACGAAGTCTCGTACAAGTAAAACGAGGTTTTCGAGACAAACAAAGTATAGGGCAGCACAAATGTAAACACTTACCTGATACTTCACAATAAGACGGTTCAAAAGCACCTCACAGATAGTTTCATTGCGCGAATGTCAATACTTCCGAGACGCTTTGACGACACTTCACAATAAAACAGTTCAACAACACTTCAGTGATAGTTCGATGGCGCGAATGTCAACACTTCCCCGACATTTCGAAGACACTTCACAATAAAACAGTTCAACAACATTTCACTGATAGTTCGATTGTGGGAATATCAATACTTCCCCGAAAATTCGACGAAACTTCACAATAAAACAGTTCAACAACACTTCAGTGATATTTGGACCGTTTATTTTTAATGTGGCGAAAACCCAATTAAAAAAAATGACTTTACTTAATTTGTCTTTATTTTAATCTTTATTTTAGTCTTTATTTTAATGTAAACTTTATTAATGTAAAATTTATATACAACAATTAATATTTAATATCTTAAAAAATTGCTCACTTTAATTAATTTAAAATTGACCAATTTAAGAAATTGCGCAGCGACTATTATGTTAACCTTCGATTTTCTTGAAACAACATAAAATGAACTTTTAAAATAAACGGTGCATATATAAATGTAAATGTCCAGACTGACTGACTGACAGACAACTGGCTCATCAACGCAGTGCTGTTTAACCCGCGGACGTAAAATATGGAAGGGATGTTGCCTTTATAACGTAAGTACCCACTAATTGTAAGCAAGGATTTTCGTAAGTTTCGTTTCTATGCGGGTAAAAGGGGAGACAAAGTTTTTTACTAGGATGTCTATATCTCAGAAACACAAAATGTTACAGATATGAAATTTTGTATTAAGATTCGCTTTTTAAAATAAAGAAACACATGTTTCTCCACTTTTTGAAAACCCTCTTAATCGGGTTTTCAAAAGCTTAAAATTTTGTGTTGAATAATTTTATAGCCAATATATCGGAAACCGAATATGCCACAATATTAAAAATTGGCAGTTAGATTCCTTTTACAAATTAGAAATAAATAAGTTTTGCCATTTAAAGTCCATTGGTGTAAGTTCATTTTTTTGTAGTTTCGAGAAAATTGATTTTAAACATATTAGTTGCTATGCAATTTCCTAAATTGGAAATTTTTAAATTGAACAAAACATTGGCATTTTTTAAGATATTAAATACTTACACTGAATTAAGCATAAATTGCGTAATATCTCTTTTTTTTGAAATGGACTTACACCGCTTTCAAAATTAACGGTCCATATATCTAGAGAAGGAAGCTGCAAATACAGGATATTTATATCTCAAAAACTGAAGATTTTGAAATTTGGTATTTAAATGCTTCTTTAAAAAACAAAGAAATGGGTGTACTACAATTTTCCATGAATAAGTTAAAAGCGCTATAAAAGAATTATTAAAAAAAATATTGCTCATTTGCAGTTCTTGCAGTTGACAGTTGGTATTTGAGTAATAGTTTATAAACACAATTTAAAAAACAAATTGAAAATAATAATGAAAATGGTTTGATAACTTATTATTGTAGGCAATGGATCGTGCCTATACTATTCCCGATGCTATTTTACGTTATGTGTAGAAATATAAAGAAATCTAGATATAGTCCGGTCATTTTAGACATAAAAATAGTGATCAAATAAAAAGTGATCAAAATCTTAGGTTTACCACAAGGAATAAAGTGTCAAAAGTCCCCATCAGTTCCATGTGAGCTTAGGGACTTATTCGGGGCCCAAGGTCAAAATTTTAGGTTTTTTGGATTTTTCTCGAAAACGGTAAGTTTTATCGAAAAAGTACCTGAGAGCAAAGTTGTAGATCTTTAAATTCTCTATAAAAATGGTCCCTATGATTTTTTCTTTAAGACCCACTATTTCCCAGATATTGCGCTTGTAAGAATCACGTTCTACATAATATGCACACATTTCCACACCATTTGTGAGGTAGTGTACTCGGCGCGTTTTTTTTAACGTGGTATCCCCGGTAGGCCTATTCCACGAACCTTTATGACGTTATTTTCAGGAACAATAATTATTTAATAGTATGAAGATTATTGATATGGGATACTGAGTTTAACTGTCGTTCTAACTTTTTTTTATTACTTTAATCTGACTCATACTCTTCATATTCAACTTCAACAATCATGTTTTCTTCAATTTCTTCTTGTTCTTCTTCTTCTCCTTCCTGTTGATGAACGCTTAGAAATTGTTCAAATGAAGATGAATCAGTTGTCTCTTCATCAAAATCACATGAATCTTCCTCTCTTGTATTTAATTGAACATTTGAGCAAGAGACACCTTGGCAATTGGTACTCGCTGGAGAACCCTACTTTTTTACAGCCACATTTGGCACTACAACCTTTCTTGCAATTGCAAAAAATAGTGTTAAAAAGTTTTTCTGGAGCAGGGGGCAGTAAAGTTCGAATCGGTTCCAAAGTATTATTTATCAATTTCCAACCCCAGTCTTCAGGGTTCAGTTCATTGCCTTGCCATGTCTGAACTTGATAGTATACTCGAAACAAATGTTGACTAGCAGATGCCGATGTTGGAGGAAGACAAGATAGCTGTACTTGCTTTTTGTTTCGTGTATTTTTTACAAATGTTAAATATCTGTACGTATCTATGCAATCAATTTTTTTTGGAGCTCCATAAACCGCAAGAAGAAACCGAATTCCGTTAGTAATTAGTATTTGAGGTGAAGAATTAATTTCTGTAAATACTTTTGCGCAGTCAATCAAATCATTTTTTTCAAATAATTTTAATATTGAATTTTTGCCCCTTCTAAACATTGCTGACGTAGTATCGCATCCGGTTATCGCATGTAAAAATAAAATAAAGTTTTGGCATTTTGGATAAGCTGATAAACTTTTAGAAGAATATATTTCTGTCCGTTGCTGCGCCTTCCCAGGTTTTAAAAAGTAAATAGTTTTATGAGATGGAGTCCTTGCAGTGAGTAGTACTAATAAATCAACATCTTCACCCACTACAATAGTTGTATTTCTTGCATTAAATTGTTCTATTGCTGTTTCAATTATGAGGACATCGGCGTCATTCGGAGCTTGTTTCACGGCAATATTTTCAGCTGTTAATTTGTTACTCAACATAGAAATAAAACGAGATCTACTATGTAGAACATGATTCTTACAAGCGCAAAATCTGGGAATTAGTGGATCTAGAAAAAATCATAGGGAAATAAGGAAGTACATGAACAAATATTTGATGGTGTTGAAGACTGGGATCAATATTCTATAATGTCCCATTATTGTGATAAAAATAAGCGAGTCGTTTGCATATTTCAAAGCTCAAATTGCTTGACGTACCAAACCTTGAAGACGAAGTATACATTCTCGGCTAGGTTTCATAAGACTTCATGTATTATTATACATAAGATATCATAAGATTGAAAATTGTTACGAGGGTCGGATAAAATTAAGTTGAAGCACGGATCCAGCCGGTGGGCCCGAAAAAATTGAGATCAAAGTTTCGATTCCCTCAAAAATTGATTTTTGGAATCGTTTTATAGAAAATTTTATAGGTTATTTTCCTTTGTAAGTTTAATAATAATAACTTGCAATTTTATATTTTAAGTATCATACATAGTTTTAATCAGCATTTAATTTAGAATGACTTAGATAAAGATTTAGGCAATTTTAATTATTTTGGAAAAAGGTTTGGGCAAAAATCCGAAAGTATGCTATTTTGCGCGTTTTTATACGTTTCACCAAAACAGAAAAAGATTATTATTTGTTTGATGTATACAAAATTTCGCGTCGTTTGATGTATGATACGATGAATGATGAATATCCATGACATGTCAAAATTTTCGAATTCAACTTTATCCGATATAGATAATTTTATCCGGTTATAGGTTATAGATAATTTTATCCGGTTCTCGTAACAAATTTTAAATCTTACTATTAGGACTATTTTAATATTAATCTCCATATTTCTCACAAGATAATCGAATATTTTATAAACTTAACTAACCTAAATAAATTCGACTGATATAAACTCTATACTTCTATATAAACGTATATTTCTAAAAGCGAAAGAGTGCTGGGTTGGTAAGTGTTTTATTCTTCATAAAGTAAGTTTACCTCCCCACTTTGTTGCTTTTGACATCAGTAGTTTCTTTGTTGTACACGTTGGAATACTTTATTTGTACATGTAATAATTAGGCCATCTCAATAAATAGCACATTGACTATAAAACAGAGATAACTTCGAGGCAATTTAAGTCTGCAATAAATAATTGCTCAGCACGTAGAAACAAATCCTAGTTGTTTAGTCGCGCGTTGTTTAATCAGGACACCCGATATAGTTATTGTGCAACTAGTGTGGTAAGTTGTCAATTGGCCGCGGAAACGAAATTGAGCGCACGAACAAAATGAGCGCTCATTCCTCGAGAGGGCAATTGGCCATACAGCACGAGTTGCATATTATCTATTTGTACAATAAGTTGGGAAAAGTGATGTTTTTCCGTTTTAGACTTTTGAAAAACACGTCGTAAACGGAAAAACGCTTTTCCCAACGTATTGTACACAAAATTTTGTTAAATCCGGTAAAAAATTACTCATTATTGTATTATTATTAATATTTTGCTTTCCATTTTAAATACGATAAAAAAGTTCCTTTTGGTAATGAATCTCTCATTGTTTTTGAATTGAGAAGTAGACAAAAAAGAATTTTTTTTTTCAGGTTTGTGCAAATGTACAATTAATTGCTTGAGAATTTTGAGAATTTGCGATATCGAAGAGTCTGCAGTATTGGCCCTTAATTCGATGCTACCAGAGAGGTCAACAGAAAAATACGAAAGGGCATTGAAAGAATTCGAAAAGTGGCGTTTGGAAAAGCATATTATTAGCATATTTTGAACAAAAGTAAAAAATGTTGAAGGGTTCTATATTATGGAGTATATATTCAATGTTACGAGTTACAATTAATGTGAACAAGAAGATAGAAATTAAGAATTATCCTAGATTGATAGTCTTTATTAAAAGGAAGTCAATCGGCCTTACTTCAAAGAAGTGTAATAAGTGACACTAGTGTCTTTACTAAGTTGGGGGTAGAGAAACTTTTTAAGGAAGCGGAAAACAAATATTTGTTGAAGGTAAAATTTATCACAAAATTTTGTGCTAATCTCGCATTTCCGGCAGATTTCACGTCATAACTTTTGAACGGCACACCACAGAGACGTCTTCACCAATCCATTCAGTGTTCCAAAATTAGTCAGAATATATATATATATATATATATATATATATATATATATATATATATATATATATATATATATTTATATATATATATATATATTTATATATATATATATATATATATATATATATATATATATATAATATTGCTTGGGAAGCTTTCGATTAAAAAATACCATGGACGGGAAGTCGGTACCGCGGAAACGGCGAAATGCGAGAAAATCCATTTTGCTAAAATCGATATTTTTTGAGTTACAGTAAAATTAAAAAACGTTTCTGAAAGCATTTTTGCACATGCAGCACATTTTAGCATATATTCAACTAGTTAAAATTTTAGGCAGAGTCCACTAATTTATTTAAATATGGAAAGTTAAGGTCGATTCCCATATGCGCGACACTCAGCTACGCGACGTCGTGCGACATCGCCTGTCAAATGATTACATTGTTTTAAATGGGCACGTCGCGTAGCCATAGTGAGAACGTGCCCATTTAAAACAATGTAATCATTATTTGACAGGCGAAGTGGCGTGACGTCGCGTAGCTGAGTATCGCGTATATGAGAATCGGCCTTAATGGAATCTTTCCGAACAATTTACACATACACAACTAGTTCGTCTTGTCGTGTAGTTTCTGTGCGCCGACAATGATTTCGTTGCTGTTTACCGTTTTTGAGATAATTGAAAAAAAACATACTTTTCGATCGAAATGATAAAAAAAAATTGAAAAATTTTCTGTAAAATTTTGTCGCGATTTTTTTTTGTTACCCGAAGGAAATCGAAGTGCAAAAAACGATTAAGTTTATTTCGCTCTAAAGTTACACATAAGCAAGGTATAGGCTATATTTTGGCCATAAATCCATTCTCAATTTATGCACTTTATTAGTTTATGTAAGATAATGAAGCACTTTTAATTTAAGAAATGGCTTATTTAGCAAAATACATGTCAATATATACAAATAAATGTTAAATAATGACTTAACTGGTCATGAAGTTCTTGAAAGTGTCACCTTTGGCGCTAGTGCTGTTGCGCTCGGAGCGAATAACACGGAAAATGGAAAATTTTGACGGTATAGATTTATTAAAAATATTTAAAAAGTACCATTCCCTGCGGTGTTCACGAATTGAAAATACAAGGTTTTTTATTGGCTACCGTAATGGCAGATGTGCAAGACTGGGGATCAACACCGTCGCTACAATACCACAGAAAATTGCAGTTTTTAAAGCTACGAAATTCTTCGATGTATACTGGACATTGCTTCAGGAGAACTTCACACTACTTGCAGATGCAGGTAGGGCTTCACACGAGAGTCTCATTTCTGATCTCGGCGTTGCTCGAGTTCGAATTTATTAAGAAAATGTTATGCTCGTGCTGGGCTAGCGCAAGTTCGGGTTGCTCGGGTTCAAATTTATGAAGAAAATGTTACGGCCGCCCGGAACGAAATCAGAAAAGAGACCCTCGTGTGATGTCCTAGACGCAGGGGCTGACATCACTCTTTTAAAGTGTCATGGAAATAGGAAATCTAGTAGGGTCGCTGAATGGTACATTGAAAACTCCATTGAAAATAAATTAAAAGTAGCCTCAAAAATAGTTGGGAAGCCGCAGTTAAAAGCTTGTGGCAAACTACTGTGTTGTGATGACCGCGGGCCTTCTGCAGGATTGGAATTGGGACAGAAGACACAGGAACAGAATAACATACTATAGTAGCCGCAGCCACCCGATGGAGTAACATACTTGCGTAATCTTCACGTGAATTTCGGGGGATGATTCCCTATTGGTCAGTGCAAACGCTTTTGAAGCGTAGATCACGCAAACTTTAATCCAGTCGACCAATCCGGTTGTATGCCACGTGCTCTCGAGTTTTCAGTGTTTCAGTCTTAGTTAAAATTAGTGATTACATTTTATCCATAAATCAGTCTTTTTCAAGACTTAAATAAATAATTATAATTATAAATTTTTTTAAGTAAAATTTGGCAAAGCAGTGTAAATCAGGCTTTTTACAACGTCCCTACGAACTATCACGAAATTGTGTTTGAAATTCCGGATTGTTAATTCCATGAAATAATGTGTCATCAATTATGTGGGGATTATCGATGCTCCAAAACCGACAATTTCGTTTATTAGCGGCACCAGAGAGTGTGAGAGCCTTGTCAGTCACCAGAATTCGGTCCCAAAAATCCGGCTCAGTTTCAGCCATTTGTAACCCCTACCTTAACTCATACATATTTAGAAGCGCAAAACAAACAATAGGAAATTTAATTTTCAATATACATACTGCGGCAATATTTGCTGCGGTCCAATGCTAAGCGTACACCAAAACCGATTTTGTCGGCCGATGGCGGACAGAACTACCCGGACGAGTAACTCGGACGTGTATGTGCTTACACTGCAACTGTGGAACAGTGTTACCACCAGTGTTACTAACAGTGTTACCAACAGTACTATTCTGTCGATTATTGTAATTTTTTAATGTTTATCCCACAGGGTTGGTCTATTATAAACACAACTTCTTAATTTTACAATATCCATAGTTGTTTAGGTACATAACAACAAAATTTAACTATAAATACACTCAATTTGCACTGTAGACGCCGGCAGTCTGGCGATAAATCCCAACAAGTTCGGATCATCGTGGTGATCGGCCGTTTTCGGGCGTCATCGGACGATGACAGTCGTGTTTGTGTATGCGCTCTCATTCTTTTACAAGTGTTTGATTCAATCGCCGTCGTCGCCCGAGCAAACTTCGGCCGATGACGGTTTAGGTGTACGCGAGAGCAAACACCATTTTACACTACTCTTCGTAGTTCAAATAATGGGCGCTTGGCGGCGCCTGCTGGAATCTGCGCGCAGTTTACGTGCGCTTTTTGCTGATTCCGTTACTTTCTTTGTGTTCTGTACGCGAGCCATAACAGACCCCATAGACAGTAGTTTAAAAAAATTGTTTTTAAATAATCTTAAAAATTAAAAAATAAAACAATTACAATATTTAATGTTTCAATTAATTAGAATAAAAAAAATCATTGATTTGGAATTTTTCAAACTCAGTTCATAAAATGATTTGTTTAAAAACTTATCGACGAACAATATATCGTCCTATATTATATCGCATATTACACTAACAAGGAAGTTTACCCCCGGGTTCTAAAATCTTTAAAAAATAAGTCGAATGCACGTTCAAAGCTGCTTATTGTTAGTTAGAAAGGTCCCAGAGGGTGAATCTTGTTAACACACAGACAAAAGCATCCTCTTTACGAAGCCCAATGAACTGTAAACAAATTGGAGACCGTTAATTTGAACATAATGAGGCAAATGCTTACTCTCGTTTGCATGTACCTTGATTATGCATTATTTTTTAAATGTTGTTCTATCAGTTAATTTCTCCTTCTTGGGTTTTATTGGAACTAATACATACAATTTTCTTACAACTTAGCGCAAATTAGTGGTTCAATGTTAAACAAACAACATCAATTTAGTTCACAACAAATAACTAACAACAAATTTCCTTAATTCTAATTATTTACAATAAATATTCAAATAAATTTCCTTGTTCTGCTGAACAATAACCCAGACGATTAAAAATCCCATTCTTACGCTGAGAAGCATTTCAGGAGATATTGTAGTAAAAGCATCTTCAATTTTTTCCTGTAATGCGTTTAGAGTAGCTGCTCTATTTTCCTCAAAACCGTAAATTTTTATTTATTATAATCCCATACACAAAAATGTAAGGGTGTCAAATCAGGCGAACGTGGAGGCCATTTGATTGTGCCATTTGTAGGTATAATTCTATTCGGAAAAGTACCTTGTAAATATTCTAGTACTACTAAATTATTACAGAGTTGTTCTATTGCTTTTCACTATTCATGAAATGAATTATTGTACTGATATATGTGAAAATGGCATTTTATCCACGGCTTACCCTACTTGAAAGTGACATTTTTTCATTCTAGAGACGAAACTGTTTTCACATCTAGAGACGAAAATGAGCATTTATTTTAAATTTATGATTTTCTCGATTAAAACACTAAACTAACCAAATGTGCATGAACTTTCTTATTAATTACGTCAATTTCAATGAAATATTTTATGTGCAAACGTAAAACGAGCCTGAAACTATTTAAAAAAACCGAAATAAAATTAGGACATTTGACTTGAAAAGTAAGTATCACCTTCTATGAGAATGCAATATGTTACCATGGAAACGACTAAACCAATAATTAAATTTGTATTGACAGTTCTGACAGTTCGCTTCGAATTGGATTTATTAAAGTCGAATTGTGTTGAAATTTGTGTAAAGTTGAATTCTACAACCGAAATCAGTAGAAAAAATTGCATTTACTACTCGAGATGAAAGTGTCTTTTTTTTGGTTCGGTGTGATTGCTAATTCGCTGGCGCCCGTGAGCAAACTCCCACCTCACAAAAAAACGTTTTCATCTCTTGCTGTAAAATATACTATTCCCTATTTGTCAAATAAATTTCACGCATGTCAATGTTAAATCAAAAGCTTTCCCTATTTATCAAATGACTTTCACGATATGTCAAATCCAAATTCCCTCTGTTGTATATTTTCGTAATAACGCTGAGAAACGACAACAAATCAGTTTATTATTAATTATTATACAGAAAAATAAGGTAATACATATTTTATCAACAAACAAGTTTATATTTGTATACACCATATGGAAACATATTTGAATGATTTTTTGAAAAAGAATGAAATTTTATCTTAAAAGTATAAACTTGTTTGTTGATAAAATATGTATTACCTTATTTTTATGTGTAATAATTGATAATAAACTGATTTTAAACAACAGAGGGAAAAGACAAATGGTGAAAGTCATTTGATAAATAGGTAAAGCTTTTGATATAACATTGACATGCGTGAAATTTATTTGACAAATAGGGAAATTCATTTGATGAACAGTGAAAAGCAATAGAAAAACTCTGTATGAGCCGGACAACCATCGTGTTGATACCAAATCGTGTCTAGTCTAATTCCCGGTATTTGGCGTAAACTAGGTATTTATAGTAATTTTCTTGGATGAAATACGGGCCAATAACGTGATTGCCTAATATTCCACTTCACGTGTTCAATTTTTGTGGATATTGCTTGCGACAGTTGTAATGTAGGCGAGAATTATTTCTCGACCAACAACAAGCTACTGAGGGATTGTGTTGACCATTGATAGGAAACGTGGATTCAACAGTAAATAATATGTTGTTTAAAAAGTTTTCATCGTGATTTCGACCTCTCAATCATCTCTTCACAAAATTCCATACGTTTAATTTGGTAGTACGGATAAATTGTTTGATTTTTTTGTAATTTATAAGATCTATTCTACCCATGTTTTTTCAAAAATTTTCACACTGCAGAATGGTGCAGTTTAACTTTGTGAGCACTATTTCTAGATGAATAGATCAGCGCAAATTCTTAATTCAAGCAATTATTGCTCATTATTAGGAAGAAGTCTTCTTTTATGGCATACCCGACCCAAACATCCACAGTTTTTCAATTTTTTTAATAATTCGATGTATAATGCCAACAGAGGGTATGGGGCGATTTTCGAATGCTACATTGAACATATCTCGAATTGTACGTATTGACATGCTCCCATTAAATTTTACGATTTTTACTTTTTCAGTTACCTTCTAGTTATCCATCTAATCAAAACTTTTTCTTTAAAATGCAAATATACAGCAATAATAGCAACTGACAGAACAAAATTTAAAAAATAATGCATAATCACGTCGGTACATGCAAAGCGCGTAAGCATTTGTCTCTCTATGTTCACAATAACGGCCACCAACCTGTATATAACTGTTATTCAGTTCATTTACGAAGCCAAACCGCACTAGAAGATTATTGATTTAATATTAAATATATCACGCGAATTTAACTTAAAATATTTTTTATTACTCATGCGAGGGAACGTATCTTACAAGTTTGGTGTCCAGAAGCCATCCAAAAAAAAAACAGAATCAAACATGAAGATTTTGCTTTTTCAATTATCTCCGGTGGTGTGGATTCGTCATCAGTCTCCGGTATCGCCATAGAATTTTCACTCATTTTAAAACGTTTTCTTTAATTTTTATTTTGTAATGAAAAAAAAATGTCTGTCACTTCCACGTTTCTTTTTTAATACTGATGTTTTAATTGTGTTTATTTTGGTTATTCAATTTTTTTTTAATGAAACTTAGTGATTTTTATTGAATATTTGCATACGTTGTTATGTCGTTGTGATATTTTTGACGTTTTGTTCAGTCTCCCTTTGTTTTATCAGGCCACCCTGACATTGAATTGAAAAATTCACTTTGTTTTTTACCACACTTATATTATGTAAAAATATTATATAACTTATTATTCACAGTTATATAAATTTCTACACATATCACTGTGTTATCATATCACGTTATCATATCACGTGTTATCTGTGTTATCATATCACGGTGATATGTGTAGAAATTTATATAACTGTGAATAATAAGTTATATAATATTTTTACATAATATAAGTGTGGTAAAAAACAAAGTGAATTTTTCAATTCAATGTAAGTATGGATTACCACGTAGTAACTGTCGCAACCATCCTATTCAGGCCACCCTGATATTCAAATAAAATATTTAATCATTAATAATAATTAATTATTAATTAGCAAAAACTATTTTAGTTTCATATAAATTAAAGAATAATTTTTGTTGTTATTTTCTGGTTTGAATTTTAATTCCATTCAAAAACTTTCACTTTTAATAATTATTTTCTTTTTTGCAGAGAAAACAGTTCGACGTGAGCCAACAACAAAATGTTATCATTCCTTAACGTGATTTTAAAAGGATTCTTCCTAACATCTGTGATCGCTTTTTGGTTCGTCATTTCTTGCTACATATGGATCGAATACACTCCGCCTTTCATCAGAGATCCATTCGCAGACACAGCCAAATCCTACGACTACGTCATAGGTACACACACCAATTCAAATTTACATTCAACTTTAACAATTTCATTGCCTTACAGTTGGTGCTGGAACTGCGGGAAGCGTAATAGCCTTGCGGCTAGCCGAAGAACGCAACGCTTCGGTTTTACTGCTGGAGGCCGGTCCAAAAGGTGGGAGAATTTTAGACGTCCCTGCACTACTTGCACTATTACAATTGTCTCCGATCGATTGGTCATACAAAACTGTCCCGCAGGAACACTCAAATAAAGGAATGAAAAATAATGTAATTTTGGACATATTCGTCATAGTCTTCAAATTAAACAAATGTTTAATCTGTAATGAATTCACTATGTTTTTACCACTGAATTTGTAAAATTTTTATTAATCAATTAATTTTATTAATTAATTAATTAATTTATATAACTTGTGTTATATAAATCACACACTTAACACAAGTCGAGTTTCGACTGTATTCAATTGTTATATTTCTAGGTTTGTAATTGGCCGAGAGGGAGGATATTTGGTGGAACAGGCCGATTTAACAATATGATATACTTACGTGGCGATAGAAGAGATTTTGATGAATGGTATAAAGACAAAGAAGACTACGATTACGAAAAAGACGTGTTAAGTTATTTCAAGAAGTCTGAAAATCAACAGGGGGCTTATAAAGGAGACGGTGAGAATGTTTGCGAAGACATTCGCAGGGCAGTTTGGGAATAATACGTTTTTATTTTTGTGTTAGAGGAATATCATTCGAGTAATGGACCCTTGATTGCTAGTGATCTGCCGTTTGTGACGGAATTAAGTGCGGCGTTTCTGGAAGCTGCTGAACATTTAGGTTTTCCCATCAGAGATCTTAATGGAAAGCATAGTACAGGTACAACAAAAGAAGAGTGCGTAACCGCATTACTCGAAATATTAAACTTAAAATATTTATCATATTTATTAAGGTTGTACGCGCATAAAAGCAAAGCAAAGATCACGAGTTGAATTTTTAACGTGTTATTAATCGATATTAATAGTATATTGTGCAACTAGGGCGGTAAGTTGTCAATTGCCCACGAGAGCGAAATTTCGCTCCAGAGGGCAATTGGCAATACCGCACGAGTTGCAGATAATTTCGCTCCAGAGGGCAATTGGCAATACCGCACGAGTTGCAGATAATATTTTTTATTACCTATGCGAGGGGACGTATCTTACAAGTTTCGGGTCCAGGGGCCATCCAAAAAAAGAAAGAATCAAAAACGAAGAATTTGCTTTTTGTCTTCGGTGGTGTGGATTCGTCATAAGAATTCTCATCACATATCCGGTCTCCGGTATCACCATAGAATTTACACTCATTTTAAAACGTTTTCTTTAATTTTTATTTTGTAATGAATAAAAAATTCACTTTGTCACTTTCACGTCACTTTTAATATTGAGGTCTTGATTGTGTCTATTTTATTAATTCAATTGATTTTTAATATAACTTAGCGATTTTTATTAAATATTTGCGTTTAAGTTATGTGGTAATAATTGAATTGACAAACAGCTATTTGTCGCACTAAAAAACGGACGCCAAGATAGTACTTATCCCGCATGAGTAATAAAAATACATTTAATTTAATAAATGTGAGTACAACGTAGTAACGGGTGCAACTATCCTTTTCATTGTTTAATTATTGTTTTTCGTGAGAAAGAACATACCAAGGAAACAATTCTAGCTCATTATGACATAACACCTTCATCGACTTAGCTCCTAAATTATTGAGTTTCATAACATTTTCTTTGTAGGTTTTATGGTTCCTCAGGCGAATATGAAGGAAGGAGCTCGTTACGCAACCAGTCACTACCTCATGGATAACAAACCGAAAAATATAGATTTACTAACGAGCGTGCACGTAGAGAAGATATTGTTCAAAGGAGATTTCGAAGCTTACGGAGTAAAATGTAACAAATACGGTGTTACAAAAAACATCAGAGCTAAGAAAGCGGTGATTTTAAGCGCAGGAACTATAGACACAGCAAAGCTACTACTCCTCTCAGGCATTGGACCAAAAGCTGATTTAGAAGCAGCGGGCGTTAAACATATCGTAGATCTCCCCGTTGGTCACAATTTACAAGAC
The DNA here is from genome assembly GCA_944588485.1 of Phosphuga atrata. Classification (NCBI taxonomy): domain Eukaryota; kingdom Metazoa; phylum Arthropoda; class Insecta; order Coleoptera; family Silphidae; genus Phosphuga; species Phosphuga atrata. Next base: position 13,529,157 of record OX155893.1, on the reverse strand, counting down.
CACGTATCTACAGCGATTGATCTCTTCTCAGTAAAATCTCCTTTAGCTATGAATCCCAGAAGTATGTTTGCACCGTCTTCGCTATTTGCTTATTTGAATGGTCGAGGTCCTTGGACCTCGATCCAATGCGAAGCAATGGGAGTTCTTCACTCAGATTGCATTAACGCCAAAAACTTCACAGACTGCACAAACTCCCAAACAACGCCACCAGACTTCCAAATCATGACTTTGCCGCTAGGTTTCGTAAGCGATAACGGAGCCCATTTAAGACATATCGTTGGCATTACTGACCAAATTTGGTCCTACTTGGAACCTTTAGTAGGTACGCCAACGATAAGTCTACTACCAATCCTTTTAAAACCTAAGAGTCGAGGGATTATAAAATTGAAAGACAAAAATCCTTACAGCAAACCAATAATTGATCCAAAATACTTGCATGATAAGAAGGATGTTGATGTTCTAGTCAAGGGGATCGAAGCCATGAAGAAATTTGTTGCGACACCATCGATGCAAGAATTAGGCGCTAGTATGTACACCAAGCCTTTGCCGGGTTGCGAAGATATTACATTTGATTCTGAGAAATATTGGGAATGTTACGTGAAACACATAACTATGACAGTTTATCATCCGGTTGGAACTGCCAAGATGGGAATCGATAAAACGAGTGTTGTAGGTTTCGATTTCAAAGTTCACGGGACCAATAAGTTGTTTGTAGGAGACGCCTCTGTTTTCCCTAGTATAACTAGTGCAAATACCAACGCGGCGACGGTTTTAATCGCGGAAAAGGTTGCGGATTTCGTTAAGGAATTCGCACGGTCGACTGAAATGGTGTGCTTTAAGAAAGACGTTTTCTATTTCAAAGACTAATTTTTACGTTTAATGTCGGTACTATTTATAACAAATATTTAGCAAAATTAAAATGTTGTTTTCATTACACAATGATTACGTTTATTTGCACCTTGAGCATCTCTGAGGGAATAGTTAGAATGGAATACTCTCATCATAGTAGTAATAAATGAGAGAACTAAAAGATTAATGTTGTGGTTTCTCTTTGCCTTCCTTCATGTTTTCTATAAAGGCTGCCTCCTATAGGTAACCGGTCAATACCTCATCGACAACAAATCGCAAAATTTAGATTTACTAACGAGCGTACACGTAGAGAAAATATTTTTCAAAGGAAATTTCGAAACTCACGGAGTAAAATGTTACAAATACGGTGTTACAAAAAATATCAGAGCTAAGAAAGCGGTGATTTTAAGTGCAGAAACTATAGACACAGCTAAGCTACTACTCCTCTCAGGCATTGCACCAAAAGCCGATTTAGAAACAGCGGGCGTTAAACATATCATAGATCTCCCCGTCGGTCACAATTTACAAGACCACGTAACTACAGCGATTGATCTCTACTCAGTAAAATCTCCTTTAGCTTTGAATCCCAACAGTATGTTTGCACCATCTTCGCTATTAGCTTATTTGAATGGCCGAAGTCCTTGGACGTCGATCCAATGCGAAGTAATGGGAGTTCTTCACTCAGATTGCATTAACGCCAAAAACTTGACAGACTGCACGAACTCCCAAACAACTTCACCAGACTTCCAAATCATGACTTTGCATCTAGGTTTCGTATGCGATAACGGAGCCCATTTAAGACATATTGTTGGCATTACTGACGAAATTTGGTCCTACTTGGAACCGTTAGTAGGTTCGCCAACGATAAGTCTACTACCAATCCTTTTAAAACCTAAGAGTCGAGGAATTATAAAATTGAAAAACAAAGATCCTTACAGCAAACCAATAATTGATCCAAAATACTTGCACGATAAGAAGGCTGTTGATGTTCTAGTCAAGGGGATCGAAGCCATGAAGAAATTTGTTGCGACACCATCGATGCAAAAATTAGGCGCTAGTATGTACACCAAGCCTTTGCCGGGTTGCGAAGATATTACATTTGATTCTGAGAAATATTGGGAATGTTACGTGAAACACATAACTATGACAGTTTATCATCCGGTTGGAACTGCCAAGATGGGAATCGATAAAACGAGTGTTGTTGGTTTCGATTTCAAAGTTCACGGGACCAATAAGTTGTTTGTAGGAGACGCCTCGGTTTTCCCTCGTATAACTAGTGCAAATACCAACGCGGCGACGGTTTTAATCGCGGAAAAAGTTGCGGATTCCATTAAGGAATTCGCACGGTCGACAGAAATGGTGTGCTTTAAGAAAGACGTTTTCTATTTCAAAGACTAATTTTTACGTTTAATGTCGTTACTATTTATAACAAATATTTAGCAAAATTAAAATTTTGTTTTCATTACACCATGATTACTTTTATTTGCACCTTGAGCATCTCCGAGGGAATGTTCAGAATGGAAAACTCCCATCATAGTAGTAATAAATGAGATAAATAAAAGATTAATGTTAGTGGTTTCTCTTTGCCTTCCTTCATGTTTTATATAAGGGCTCTCTCCCATAAGTAACCGTTCAATACCTTATCGACAACAAACCGCAAAATTTAGATTTACTAACGAGCGTACACGTAGTGAAAATATTGTTCAAAGGAAATTTTAAAACTGACAGAGTAAAATGTTACAAATACGGGGTTACAAGAAACATCAGAGCTAAGAAAGCGGTGATTTTAAGCGCAGGAACTATAGACACAGCAAAGCTACTACTCCTCTCAGGCATTGGACCAAAAGCTGATTTAGAAGCAGCGGGCGTTAAACATATCGTAGATCTCCCCGTTGGTCACAATTTACAAGACCACGTAGCTACAGCGATTGATCTCTTCTCAGTAAAATCTCCTTTAGCTATGAATCCCAGAAGTATGTTTGCACCGTCTTCGCTATTCGCTTATTTGAATGGTCGAGGTCCTTGGACCTCGATCCAATGTGAAGCAATGGGAGTTCTTCACTCAGATTGCATTACCGCCAAAAACTTCACAGACTGCACAAACTCCCAAACAACGCCACCAGACTTCCAAATCATGACTTTGCCGCTATGTTTCGTAAGCGATAACGGAGCCCATTTAAGACATATCGTTGGCATTACTGCCGAAATTTGGTCCTACTTGGAACCTTTAGTAGGTTCGCCAACGATAAGTCTATTACCAATCCTTTTAAAACCTAAAATTCGGGGGATTATAAAATTGAAAGACAAAGATCTTTGCAGCAAACCAATAATTGATCCAAAATACTTGCATGATAAGAAGGATGTTGATGTTCTAGTCAAGGGGATCGAAGCCATGAAGAAATTTGTTGCGACACCTTCGATGCAAAAATTAGGCGCTAGTATGTACACCAAGCCTTCGCCGGGTTGCGAAGATTTTACATTTGATTCTGAGAAATATTGGGAATGTTACGTGCAACACATAACTATGACTGTTTACCATCCGGTTGGAACTGCCAAGATGGGAATCGATAAAACGAGTTTTGTAGGTTTCGATTTCAAGGTTCACGGGACCAATTAGTTGTTTGTAGGAGACGCCTCGGTTTTTCCTAGCATAACTAGTGCAAATACCAACGCCGCGACGGTTTTAATCGCGGAAAAAGTTGCGGATTCTGTTAAGGAAATCGCATTGTCGACTGAAATGGTGTGCTTTAAGAAAGAGGTTTTCTCTTTCAAAGACTAATTTTTACGTTTAATGTCGGTACTATTTATATCAAATATTTGGCAAAATTAAAATTTTGTTTTCATTACACCATGATTACTTTTGTTTGCACCTTGAGCATCTCTGAGGGAATGTTCAGAATGGAATACTCCCATTATAGTAGTAATAATTGTGAGAACTAAAAGATTAATCTTAGTGGTTTCTCTTTGCCTTCCTTCATGTTTTCTAAAGGGCTGTCTCCCATAGGTAACCGGTCAATACCTCATCGATAACAAACCGCAAAATTTAGATTTACTAACGAGCCTACACGTAGAGAAGATATTGTTCAAAGGAAATTTCGAGGCTTACGGGGTAAAATGTAACAAATACAAAGTTACAAAAAACATCAGAGCTAAGAAAACGAAGATTTTAAGCGCAGAAACTAGCAAAGCTACTACTTCTCTCAGGAATTGGTCCAAAAGCCGATTTAGAACCAGCGGGTGTTAAACATATCATAGATCTCCCCGTTGGTCACAATTTACAAGACTATGTAACTACTGCGATTGATCTCTTCTCAGTAAAATCTCCTTTAGCTTTGAATCCCAGAAGTATGTTTGCACCGTCTTCGCTATTAATGTATTTGCATGGTCGCGGTCCTTGGACGTCGATCCAATGCGAAGCAATGGGAGTTCTTCACTCAGATTGCATTACCGCCAAAAACTTCACAGACTGCACGAGCTCCCAAACAACGTCACCAGATTTGCAAATCATGGCTTTGCCGCTAGGTTTCGTAAGCGACAAAGGAGCCCATTTAAGACATATTGTTGGCATTACTGACGAAATTTGTTCCTACTTGGAACCTTTAGTAGGTTCGCCAACGATAAGTCTACTACCAATCCTTTTAAAAAATAAAAGTCGGGGGATTATAAAATTGAAAGACAAAGATTCTTACAGCAAACCAATAATTGATCCAAAATACTTGCATGATAAGAAGGATGTTGATGTTCTAGTCAAGGGGATCGAAGCCATGAAGAAATTTGTTGCGACACCTTCGATGCAAAAACTAGACACTAGTATGTACACCAAGCCTTTCCCGGGCTGCGAAGATTTCACTTTCGATTCTGAGAAATATTGGGAATGGTACGTGAAACACATAACTATGACAGTTTACCATCCGTTTGGAACTGCAAAGATGGGAATCGATAAAACGAGTGTTGTAGGTTTCGATTTCAAAATTCACGGACCAATAAGTTGTTTGTAGGAGACGCCTCGGTTTTCCCTAGTATAACTTGTGCAAACACCAACGCGGCGACGGTTTTAATCGCGGAAAAAGTTGCGGATTCCATTAAGGAATTCGCACGGTCGACAGAAATGGTGTGCTTTAAGAAAGACGTTTTCTATTCCAAAGACTAATTTTTACGTTTAATGTAGGTACTATTTAAATCAAATATTTAGCAAAATTAAAATTTTGTTTTCATTACACTATGATTACTTTTGCTTGCACCTTGAGCATCTCCGAGGGAATGTTCAGAATTGAATACTCCCATCTTAGTATTAATAATTGAGAGAACTAAAAGATTAATGTAAGTGGTTGCTCTTTGCCTTCCTTCGTGCTTTCCATAATAGCTGTCTCCCATAGGTAACCGGTCACTACCTCATCGATTACAAACCGCAAAAATTAGATTTACTAACGAGCGTACACGTAGAGAAAATATTGTTCGAAGGAAATTTCGAAACTCACGGAGTAAAATGTACAAATACGGGGTTACAAAAAACATCAGAGCTAAGAAAACGGTGATTTTAAGCGTAGAAACTAGCAAAGCTACTACTCCTCTCAGGGATTGTTCCAAAAGCCGATTTAGATGCAGCGGGTGTTAAACATATCGTAGATCTCCCCGTTGGTCACAATTTATAAGACCACGTAGCAACAGCGATTGATCTCTTCTCAGTAAAATCTCCTTTAGCTTTGACTCCCAGCAGTATGTTTGCACCGTCTTCGCTATTAGCTTATTTGAATGGTCGCGGTCCTTGGACGTCGATCCAATGCGAAGCAATGGGAGTTCTTCACTGAGATTGCATTAACGCCAAAAACTTCACAGACTGCACAAACTCCCAAACAACATCACCAGACTTCCAAATTATGACTTTGCCGCTAGGTTTCGTAAGCGATAACGGAGCCCATTTAAGACATATCGTTGGCATTTCTGAAGAAATTTGGTCCTATTTGGAACCTTTAGTAGGTTCGCCAACGATAAGTCTACTACCAATCCTTTTAAAACCTAAGAGTCGAGGGATTATAAAATTGAAAGACAAAAATCCTTACAGCAAACCAATAATTGATCCAAAATACTTGCATGATAAGAAGGATGTTGATGTTCTAGTCAAGGGGATCGAAGCCATGAAGAAATTTGTTGCGACACCATCGATGCAAAAATTAGGCGCTAGTATGTACACCAAGCCTTTGCCGGGTTGCGAAGATATTACATTTGATTGTGAGAAATATTGGGAATGTTACGTGAAACACATAACTATGACAGTTTATCACCCGGTTGAAACTGCCAAGATGGGAATAGATAAAACGAGTGTTGTAGGTTTCGATTTCAAAGTTCACGGGACCAATAAGTTGTTTGTAGGAGACGCCTCGGTTTTCCCTAGTATAACTAGTGCAAATACCAACGCGGCGACGGTTTTATTCGCGGAAAAAGTTGCGGTTTCCGTTAAGGAATTCGCACGGTCGACTGAAATGGTGTGCTTTAAGAAAGACATTTTCTATTTCAAAGACTAATTTTTACGTTTAATGTCGGTACTATTTATATCAACTATTTAGCAAAATTAAAATTTTGATTTCTTTACACCATGATTACTTTTGTTTGCACCTTGAGCATCTCTGAGAAAATGTTCAGAATTGAACGCCCCATCAAAGTATCAATAATTAAGAGAACTAAGAGGTTAATGTAAGTGGTTTCTCTTTGCCTTCCTTCATGTTTTCTATAAGGGCTGTCTCCCATAGGTAACCGGTCACTACCTCATCGGCACCAAACCGCAAAATTTAGATTTACTAACGAGCGTGCACGTAGAGAAGATATTGTTCAAAGGAGGTTTTGAAACTTACAAAGCAAAAAGTAAGAAATAAGGGGTTACAAAAAATATCATAACTAAGAAAGCGGTGATTCTAAGCGCAGCAACTAGCAAAGCTACTACTCCTCTCGGGCATTGGTCGAAAAGCCGATTTAGAAGCAGCGGGCGTTAAACATATCATAGATCTCCCCGTTTGTCACAATTTACAAGACCACGTAACTACAGCGATTGATCTCCTCTCAGTAAGATCTCCTTTAGCTATAACTCCCAGAAGTATGTTTGCACTATTCTTCGTCTCTTTGTCTACGCTATTAGCTTATTTGAATGGTCGAGGTCCTTGGACGTCGATCCAATGCGAAGCAATGGGAGTTCTTCACTCAGATTGCATTAACGCCAAAAACTTCACAGACTGCACGAACTCCCAAACAACGGCACCAGACTTCCAAATCATGACTTTGTCGCTAGGTTTCGTAAGCGACAACGGAGCCCATTTAAGACATATCGTAGGCATTACTGACGAGATTTGGTCCTACTTGGAACCTTTAATAGGTTCGCCAATGATAAGTCTAATACCAATCCTTTTAAAACCTAAAAGTCGGGGGATTATAAAATTCAAAGACAAAGATCCTTACAGCAAACCAATAATTGATCCAAAATACTTGCATGATAAGAAGGATGTTGGTATTCTAGTCAAGGGGATCAAAGCCATGACTAAATTTGTTACGACACCTTTGATGCAAAAATTAGGCGCTAGTATGTACACCAAGCCTTTGCAGGGTTGCGAAGATTTTACTTTCGATTCTGAGAAATATTGGGAATGTTACGTGAAACACATAACTATGACAGTTTACCATCCGGTTGGAACTGCAAAGATGGGAATCGATAAAACGAGTGTTGTAGGTTTCGATTTCAAAGTTCACGGGACCAATAAGTTGTTTGTAGGAGACGCCTCGGTTTTCCCTAGTATAACTAGTGCAAATACCAACGCGGCGACGGTTTTAATCGCGGAAAAAGTTGCGGATTTCGTTAAGGAATTTGCACTGTCGACTGAAATGCTGTGCTTTAAGAAAGACGTTTTCTATCTCAAAGACTAATTTTTAAGTTTAATGTCGGTACTATTTATATCAAATATTTAGCAAAATTTAAATGTTGTTTTCATTACACCATGATTACTTTTATTTGCACCTTGAGCATCTCTGAGGGAATGTTCAGAATTGAATACTCCCATCTTCATATTAATAATTGAGAGAACTAAAAGAATAATGTAAGTGGTTTTTCTTCGCCTTCCTTCATGTTTTCGATAAGGGCTGTCTCCCATAGGTAACCGGTCACTACCTCATCGACAACAAACCGCTAAATTTAGATTTACTAACGAGCGTACACGTAGAGAAATTATTGATCAAAGGAAATTTCGAAACTCACGGAGTAAAAGTTACAAATACGGGGTTACCAAAAACTTCAGAGCTAAGGAAGCGGTGATTTTACGCGCAGAAACTATCAAAGCTAGTACTCCTCTCAGGCATTGGTCCAAAAGCCGATTTAGAAGCAGCGGGTGTTAAACATATCATAGATCTCCCCGTTGGTCACAATTTACAAGACCACGTAACTACAGCGATTGATCTCTTCTCAGCAAAATCTCCTTTAGCTTTGAATCCCAGAAGTATGTTTGCACCGTCTTCGATATTAGCTTAATTGAATGGTCGAGATCATTGGATGTGTATCCAATGCGAAGCAATGGGAGTTCTTCACTCAGATTGTATTAACGCCAAAAACTTCACAAACTGCACAAACTCCCAAACAACGGCACCAGACTTCCAAATCATGACTTTGCCGCTAGGTTTCGTAAGCGACAACGGAGCACATTTAAGACATATCGTTGGCATTACTGACCAAATTTGGTCCTACTTGGAACCGTTAGTAGGTTCGCCAACGATAAGTCTACTACCAATCCTTTTAAAACCTAAGAGTCGAGGGATTATAAAATTGAAAAACAAAGATCCTTATAGCAAACGGTTGCGAAGATTTCAATTTCGATTCTGAGAAATATTGGGAATGTTACGTGAAACACATAACTATGACAGTTTACCATCCGATTGGAACTGCTAAGATGTGAATCGGTAAAACGAGTGTTGTAGGTTTCGATTTCAAAGTTTACGGGACAAATAAGTTGTTTGTAGGAGACGCCTCGGTTTTTCTAGCATAACTAGTGCAAATACCAACGCAGCGACGGTTTTAATCGCGGAAAAAGTTGCGGATTCCATTAAGGAATTCGCACGGTCGACAGAAATGGTGTGCTTTAAGAAAGACGTTTTCTATTTCAAAGACAAATTTTTACGTTTAATGTCGGTACTATTTATAAAAAATATTTAGCAAAATTTAAATTTTGTTCCGTTACACCATGATTTCTTTTATTTGCACCTTGAGCATTTCTGAGGAAATGTTCATAATTGAATACTCCCATCCTGGTATTAATAATTGAAAGAACTAAAAGATTAATGTAAGTGGTTTCTTTTTGCCTTCATTCATGTTTTCTATAAAGGCAGTCTCCCATAAGTAACTGGTCAATATCTCATCGACAACAAACCGCAAAATTTATATTTACTAACGAGCGTACACGTAGAGAAAATATTGTTCAAAGGAAATTTCGAAACTCACGGAGTAAAATGTTACAAATACGGGGTTACTAAAACCCATCAGGGCTATGAAAGCGGTGTTTTTAAGCGCAGAAACTAGCAAAGCTACTACTTCTCTCATGCATTGGTCCAAAAGCCGATTTAGAAGCTGCGGGCGTTAAACATATCGTAAATCTCCCCATTGATCACAATTTACAAGACCACGTAGCACCAGCGATTGATCTCTTCTCAGCAAAATCTCCTTTAGCTTTGACTCCCAGCAGTATGCTTGCACCGTCTTCGCTATTAGCTTATTTGAATGGTCGAGGTTCTTGGACGTCGATCCAATGCGAAGCAATGGGAGCTCTTCACTCAGATTGCATTAACGCCAAAAACTTCACAGACTGCACAAACTCCCAAACAACGTCACCAGACTTCCAAATCATGACTTTGCCGCTAGGTTTCGTAAGCGACAACGGAGCCCATTTAAGACATATTGTTGGCATTACTGAAGAAATTTGGTCCTACTTGGAACCTTTAGTTGGTTCGCCAACGATAAGTCTACTACCGATCCTTTTAAAACCTAAGAGTCGAGGGATTATAAAATTAAAAGACAAAAATCCTTACAGCAAACCAATAATTGATCCAAAATACTTGCATGATAAGAAGGATGTTGATGTTCTAGTCAAGGGGATCGAAGCCATTAAGAAATTTGTTGCGACATACTCAATGCAAAAATTAGGCGCTAGTATGTACACCAAGGCTTTGCCGGGTTGCGAAGATATTACATTTGATTCTGAGAAATATTGGGAATGTTACGTGAAACACATAACTATGACAGTTTACCATCCGATTGGAACTGCCAAGATGGGAATCGATAAAACGAGTGTTGTAGGTTTCGATTTCAAAGTTTACGGGACCAATAAGTTGTTTGTAGGAGACGCCTCGCTTTTCCCTAGTATAACTAGTGCAAATACCAACGCCGCGACGGTTTTAATCGCGGAAAAGGTTGCGGATTCCGTTAAGGAATTCGCACGGTCGACTGAACTGGTGTGCTTTAAGAAAGACGTTTTCTATTTCAAAGACTAATTTTTACGTTTAATGTCGGTACTATTTATATCAAATATTTTGCAAAATTAAAGTTTTGTTTTCATTACACCATGATTACTTTTATTTGCACCTTGAGCATCTCTGAGGGAATGTTCAGAATGGAATACTCCCATCATAGTAGTAATAAATGAGAGAAATAAAAGATTAATGTTCGTGGTTTCTCTTTGCCTTCCTTCATGTTTTCTATAAGGGCTGTCTCCCATAAGTAACCGTTCAATACCTCATCGACAACAAACCGCAAAATTTAGATTTACTAACGAGCGTACACGTAGTGAAAATATTGTTCAAAGGAAATTTCGAAGCTCACAGAGTAAAATGTTACAAATACGGGGTTACAAGAAACATCAGAGCTAAGAAAGCGGTGATTTTAAGTGCAGAAACTATAGACACAGCTAAACTACTACTCCTCTCAGGCATTGCACCAAAAGCCGATTTAGAAGCAGCGGGCGTTAAACATATCATATATCTCCCCGTCGGTCACAATTTACAAGACCACGTAACTACAGCGATTGATCTCTTCTCAGTAAAATCTCCTTTAGCTTTGAATCCCAGAAGTATGTTTGCACCGTCTTCGCTATTCGCTTATTTGAATGGTCGAGGTCCTTGGACGTCGATCCAATGCGAAGCAATGGGAGTTCTTCACTCATATTGCATTAACGCCAAAAACTTCACAGACTGCACACACTCCCAAACAACGCCACCAGACTTCCAAATCATGACTTTGCCGCTAGGTTTCGTAAGCGATAACGGAGCCCATTTAAGACATATCGTTGGCATTACTGACCAAATTTGGCCCTACTTGGAACCTTTAGTAGGTACGCCAACGATAAGTCTACTACCAATCCTTTTAAAACCTAAGAGTCGAGGGATTATAAAATTGAAAGACAAAAATCCATACAGCAAACCAATAATTGATCCAAAATACTTGCATGATAAGAAGGATGTTGATGTTCTAGTCAAGGGGATCGAAGCCATGAAGAAATTTGTTGCGACACCATCGATGAAAAAATTAGGCGCTAGTATGTACACTAAGCCTTTGCCGGGTTGCGAAGATATTACATTTGATTCTGAGAAATATTGGGAATGTTACGTGAAACACATAACTATGACAGTTTATCATCCGGTTGGAACTGCCAAGATGGGAATCGATAAAACGAGTGTTGTAGGTTTCGATTTCAAAGTACACGGGACCAATAAGTTGTTTGTAGGAGACGCCTCGGTTTTCCCTAGTATAACTAGTGCAAACAACAACGCGGCGACGGTTTTAATCGCGGAAAAAGTTGCGGATTCCATTAAGGATTTCGCACGGTCGACAGAACTGGTGTGCTTTAAGAAAGACGTTTTCTATTTCAAAGACTAATTTTTACGTTTAATGTCGGTATTATTTATATCAAATATTTTGCAAAATTAAAGTTTTGTTTTCATTACACCATGATTACTTTTATTTGCACCTTGAGCATCTCTGAGGGAATGTTCAGAATGGAATACTCCCATCATAATAGTAAAAATTGAGAGAACTAAAAGATTAATGTTAGTGGTTTCTCTTTGCGTTCCTTCATGTTTTCTATAAAGGCTGTCTGTCTCCCATAGGTAACCGGTCAATACCTCATCGACATCAAACAACAAAATTTAAATTTACTAACGAGCGAACACGTAGAGAAAACATTGTTCAAAGGAAATTTCGAAACTCACGGAGTAAAATGTTACAAATACGGGGTTACAAAAAACATCAGAACTAAGAAAGCGGTGTTTTTAAGCGCAGAAACTAGCAAAGCTACTACTCCTCTCAGGCATTGGCCCCAAAGCCGATTTAGAAGCAGCGGGCGTTAAACATATCGTAAATCTCCCCGTTGGTCACAATTTACAAGACCACGTAGTACCAGCGATTTATCTCTTCTCAGCAAAATCTCCTTTAGCTTTGACTCCCAGCAGTATGCTTGCACCGTCTTCGCTATTAGCTTATTTGAATGGTCGAGGTCCTTGGACGTCGATCCAATGCAAAGCAATGGGAGTTCTTCACTCAGATTGCATTAACGTCAAAAAGTTCACCAACTGCACAAACTCCCAAACAACATCACCAGACTTCCAAATCATGACTTTGCCGCTAGGTTTCGTAAGCGACAACCGAGCCCATTTAAGACATATCGTAGGCATTACTGACGAAATTTTGTCCTACTTGGAACCTTTAGTAGGTTTGCCAACGATAAGTCTACTACCAATTCTTTTAAAACCTAAGAGTCGAGGGATTATAAAATTGAAAGACAAAAATCTTTACAGCAAACCAATAATTGATCCAAAATACTTGCATGATAAGAAGAATGTTGGTATTCTAGTCAAGGGGATCAAAGCCATGTCTAAATTTGTTACGACACCATCGATACAAAAATTAGGCGCTAGTATGTATACCAAGCCTTTGCCGGGCTGCGAAGATTTCACTTTCGCTTCTGAGAAATATTGGGAATGTTACGTGAAACACAGAACTATGACTGTTTATCATCCGGTTGGAACTGCCAAGATGGGAATCGATAAAACGAGTGTTGTAGGTTTCGATTTCAAAGTTCAGGGGGGCAATAAGTTGTTTATAGGAGACGCCTCGGTTTTTCCTAGTATAACTATAGTCCATTTTTTTAAGAATTCAGTAACTAGAAACCTGATTTACACTATGACAAATATTCAATCTAGTTACAAAACTTGGCACTAAATTCAAATATAGTTACTTGAATATAAAACAAAAAAAGTTATTTGAATGTAAAAGAAAAATACAGATTAAATACACCAAATGGCAACAAGAGTAATAAAATAAAAACAAATAAATAGAAAAAAAAACGCAATAAATCTAAACATCTAAAATCTAAACTCTGATACAAACAGCACTGACAATGATGACAATTGTGAATTGACAGGGCAGCCATTGACAACTAGCAGCTCAACAGCTCAACTCAAGAGAGAGATGGAGAAGTAAATATCGTCGGTGTGAACTTCTCCCCGATTTAAGCCAATCAGAGAACAAGGTCAAATAAACCCTATCTTCCCTCTACTGCATTCTTAAAAAAAATGAACTATAGTGCAAATACCAACGCGGCGACGGTTTTAATCATTCCTATTTCATAGACTAATTTTTACGTTTAATGTCGGTAGATACTATTTATATCAAATATTTAGCAAAATTAAAATTTTGTTTTAATTACACCATGATTACTTTTATTTGCACCTTGAGCATCTTTGAAGGAATGTTAAGAATTGAATACTTTCAACATTATTTAGCATTAATAATTGAGAGAAATAAAATATTAATGTAAGTGGTTTCTCTTTGCCTTCCTACATGTTTTCGATAAGGGCTGTCTCCCATAGATAACCGGTTACTACCTCATTGACAATAAACCGCAAAATTTAGATTTACTAACGACCGTGCAGGTAGAGAAGATATTGTTCAAGGGAGATTTCGAGGCTTAGGGCGTAAAATGTAACAAATACGGGGTTACAAAAACCTCAGAGCTAAGAAAGCGGTGATTTTAAGCGCAGGAACTATATACACAGAAAAGCTATTACTCCTCTCAGGCATTGGACCATAGGCCGATTTATAAATCGTCGTCATTATCATGGTGTCTACCTGCAGGTAGACTGTTAAACATATCGTAAATTTACAAGAGCACGTAGTACCAGCGATTGATCTCTTCTCAGCAAAATCTCCTTTAGCTTTGACTCCCAGCAGTATGCTTGCACCTATTATGCTGGCAGGTAGACTGCACGACAATGACGACATCGTCATCGATTCGGTTTGGATTTGGCATGCGCTTGGATTATAACGACATTGTAGCAGGGAATCGTCTAGCGATCTCCGGCGCTGGACGGGCGTCAACCACCATTTGACAACTTTATATCAAAGCATTGCGCGAAATACGCAAAACTCGTGTTCGGCATTAGTCTATACGACCAATTTTGGCTGGTCTTTGACCGTCTGGGCCAGACCGGGAGCCAATGATTGCCGGATTTCTGCCTAGGCCTACAAGGCCCCGGCCTAGGAGCCCAGCCAGTCTAAGGGCCCCGGTGGTGAAACTGAAGTCAAATTCAATAGTCGTGTAGAGTCTTTCTCATACAAGATGGTCTACTCGAGCTGATGCCTGTCGAGGTCTATGTTGCTCCTGGCATGAGATCATGGCCAATAGCTCTTCATATAATTGCCATTCGCGCCATCTACGCGCTCCATCGCGCTCTGAAGATCAGGAGAACAGGTCTTCTCAATTCATTAGACTCGATGGAAACTTGATTTTTGTCACTTCTTTGGAATGACATCTTGGAAAGGTTCAACCATAGAGGATAGGTTAGAGAGCAAGGTCTCCATAAGAGACAATGTTAAAATACAGTATACCTATCCTCTTTGGGTTTAACAAAGTAAGCAAACCTCTCCAATCTGTCAAGTTTGACCCTGGAACAATCATTGAACTGCATCAGTCTTTGGTAACGTAGAACGTTGGTTAGAACTTTGGTAACGTTTAATACGTAGAACACTTAAGGAAACCCAGTACCTGTACCTTTGATCATTATGAGTCGAAAGTTATCTAAAAATTAGATGAAAATAGCTTTGCATATAACATGCAGATGAAAGAAAAGTAAGTGTTAAGCGTTTAATATTAACGAATCATTTGATGAATATTAGGTTACTTTGAGAAGGAAGACAACAGGATTACTAATTACAAATTTACTTTGTCCCAACTAAAATGTGGGCTGTACTAAAATTTAGTGGACAATATTTTAAAATTATCGATTGCAACAGATTAATATTATTTGCATAGAAAACAAACAGGGATTTAGGAGTTAATTTCAGAAATTCTTAATTTAATTAGTTTTTGTAATGTCATGCAACATTTTCAGCAATTTGCCAAAAAACAAAATTCAGGCGAGAACTAACTCTGTACCAACCCAAAAATAATAAAATCTAGTCACAATTAAACCCTGATGTATACAAGATATATTTAGTAAGTTTGCAACGTTTTGACGCAGATCAACAAGAATATTGATGAAATATTAGAACGTGAATATTTAGAAGGTGAATTGTTTTTAATTAAGTAACTTAATCGCATTCCAATAGAATTAAACATTTTATTTCATTAAATAATAGAGGTTAAATTGACATAACATAAATATTTGTAGTTTTAAGCAACCAACTTTGCAGAGGAGTCGAGATTCAACGAACCTTGCCAACGATATAAACACCGATCATTACTTTAATAACATCCCAGAGAAATGGCTTTCAATGTGAAAATGGATCAGAAAACCGACAAAGAAATCACCATAAAACTCTTCCGCAACGTGAAAAACACCCAAGACCTCCGCAGCAAGCTCCTCCAAGGCGAGCTCCAATGTTCCATCGTCAAACCAAGACTGATCCCAGACCCCTTCGTCATAGCAGTCGCCGCTAACAAAGCCCTCTGCGCCGAAAAACTAACAACAAAATCCATTTACACTGAAATTCTCTTCAACCTATCCCTCTCGAAGAATATCACGCAGAGCCTTCAGCTGTTTGGGATCGACGACAAGGAGACAGATATGTACGTCGCGGCGTTGGAAGATTTTGATTTTGGGGTAGTCGACGGGGAACAGGTTGAGATTGAACGGTTTACGGATTTCGTGGACGACAAAGCCGTGCAGAAAGCGTACAAGTTGAAGGAAGGAGATCTGAATGATGTCGCCGCCGCTGTTTGTAGTAAGATTGTTCTAAAAGATTTCGCATAATAAAGAATTGAATATATTCACATACTAGTTGATGGCACTGATGGCCTGACCAGGGAATTATGATATATTCGAAGATGAAATGACTTCTTAAAATAAATTGACAATAAAACGAAATTGTATCTATCATATTTAAACAGAAATGGTCTCAACACTTCTTTTTCTGTTTAAATATGAAAACTACAATCTCGTTTTATTAACAATTTATAGAAAACAAATAGGTGGACTAAATATAGGTCCTCTATTCTGTTTATTTACTAAAATCTGCTTGAGGATAGCGACTGTGCTCACGTGCGCTTCTAATAGACTATTTCACAGTTGAAAGGCCATGTTTTCGGGCACTTTTTGCCGTGCAACCAGTGTAAATTACAAAATGTGCCCAAAGTTCCCGCCTTCTAAACATTGCGGACGCAAATGCGCTTAACTAACCCTATAGGGTTATCATTATAATAGACGTTTTTATAAAAACGTCTATTCTTCCCCACCACCTATGGTCTTTGGGGGGGAGACCGTGACTTAACCTTAGTCTTATCCAAATCTATATTCTTTCCTAACCTATGGGAGTCATCCCTTATAGAAAACATGAAGGAAGGCAAAGAGAAACCACTTACATTAATCTTTTAATTCTCTCAATTATTAACACCAGGATAGGAGTTTTCAATTCTGAACATTCCTTCAGAGATGCTCAAGGTGCAAATAAAAGTAATCATGGTGTAACGAAAATAAAATTTTAATTTTGCCAAATAGTTGATGTAAATAGTACCCAAATTAAACGTAAAAATTAGTCTTTAAAATAGAAAACGTCTGTCTTAATACACTTTTCACATTTCATTTTTTCAGTGGACCTTGCGAATTCCTTAACGGAATCAGCAACTTTTTCCGCGATTAAAACCGTCGCCTCGTTGGTATTTGCACTAGTTATGCTAGGAAAAACCGAGGCGTCTCCTACAAACAACTTATTGTTCCCGTGAACTTTGAAATCGAAACCTACAACACTCGTTTTATCGATCCCCATCTTGGCAGTTCCAACCGGATGATAAACTGTCATAGTTATGTGTTTCACGTTATGTATTCCCAATATTTCTCACAATCGAAAGTAAAATCTTCGCAACCCGGCAAAGGCTTGGTGTACACACTAGCGCCTAAATTTGGTTTTCCTAAGGTGTCGCAACAAATTTCTTCATGGTTTCGATCCCTTTGACTAGAACATCAACATCCTTCTTATCATGCAAGTATTTTGGGTCAATTATTGGTTTGATGTAAGGATTTTTATCTTTCAATTTTAAAATCCCCCGACTTTTAGGTTTTTAAAGGATTGGTAGAGACTGACTGTTTTAAAAGGATTGATAGAGACTGACCACGCTACTGTTTAACCGATACGCAGAAAACCTTTTTAAGAATGCACTCGAAGAAGAACAGATTGGGATAAAGATAAACGGGGAAATAATTAATAACTTAAGGTATGCAGACGACTCTGTACTAATTGCCGACAGTGCCGAAGGACTACAGAGACTGATTGATAAAGTAGTAGAGGCATGCGAACCACTTAATATGCGATTGAATGTGGCAAAGACAAAAATTCTAATCGTCAGCAAAAATGCGTCTAATGCCCAATTCCTGGTAAATCGGGCCCAACTACAGAGAGTACCATCAATATCGTACTTGGGTGTAAACCTCAATGGGATCATAGTCGTGAAGTAAAGATCAACATAGAGAAGGCACGTTCTACATTTAACCAAATGAAGAATGTTTTGTGTAACATGCGCTTGAACATCCATCTTCGAACACGCATACTTAGATGCTACGTCTTCTCTAAGCTTTTGTATGGAGTGGAGGCATAGACACTCTCCGAGGCAACTAGTAAGCGACTGGAGGCCTTCGAAGCATGGTGCTATCGTCGAATGCTTCGCGTTTCCTGGACCCACCATGTTAGCAACGAAACCATACTCCTACGCATGCAGAAGGACAGAGAACTGCTCACAACAGTCAAACACAGAAAACTGTCATACTTTGGCCATATCATGAGAAACAGCAACAGATATAGGCTACTTCAACTCATCATGCAGGGAAAAATCGAGGGGAAGAGGTCACAGGGAAGACGACGGATCTCCTGGTTGAAGAATCTGCGACAATGGACCGGAAGAACATCGGTTGACTTGTTCAGATCGGCTGTGGATCGAATCCGATGGGCCATATTGATCGCCAACGTCCACTGAGGATATGGCACAATAAGAAGAAGAAGAGACTGATCGTTGGCGAACGTACTAAAGGTTCCAAGGAGGACTAAATTTCGTCAGTAACGCCGACGATATGTCTTAAATGGGCTCCTTTATCGCTTACGAAACCTAGCGGCAAAGCCATGATTTGGAAGTCCGGTGGCGTTGTTTGGGAGTTTATGCAGTTTGTGAAGTTTTTGGCGTTAATACAATATGAGTGAAGAACTCCCATTGCTTCGCATTGGATCGATGTCCAAGGACCTTGACCATTCAAATAAGCTAATAGCGAAGACGGTGCAAACCTACTGCTGGGAGTCAAAGCTAAATGAGATTTCACTGAGAAGAGATCAAGCGCTGTTGCTACGTGGTTTTGTAAATTGTAACCAACGGGGAGATCTACGATATGTTTAACATCCGCTGCATCTAAATCGGCTTTTGGACCAATGCCTGAGAGGAGTAGTAGCTTTGCTAGTTTCTGCGCTTAAAATCACCGTTTTCTTAGCTCTAATGTTTTTTGTAACCCCGTATTTGTTACAAACATTACTACATTTGTTTTTCATTACTACATTAGTACATTTGTTACTTAACATTTTACTCCGTGAGTTTCGAAATTTTCTTTAAACAATATTTTCTCTACGTGTACGCTCGTTAGTAAATCTAAATTTTGCGGTTTGTTGTCGATGAGGTAGTGACTGCTTACCTATGAGAGACAGCCCTTATAGAAAACATGAAAGAAGGCAAAGAGAAACCACTAACATTAATATTTTAGTTCTCTCAATTATTACTACTATGATGGGAGTATTCCATTGTCAACATTCCCTCAGAGATGATCAAGATGCAAATAAAAGTAATCATGGTGTAATGAAAACAAAATTTTAATTTTGCCAAATATTTGATATAAATAGTTCAATCAATTCATTCGACCGTGCGAATTCCTTAACGGAATCCGAAACTTTTTCCGCGATTAAAACCGTCACAGCGTTGGTATTTGGACTAGTGATACTAGGGAAAACCGAGGCGTCTCCTACAAACAACTTATTGGTCCCGTGTACTTTGAAATCGAAACCTACAACACTCGTTTTATCGATTCCTATCTTGGCAGTTCCACCCGGATGATAAACTGTCATAGTTGTGTTTTACGTAACATTCCCAATATTTCTCAGAATTGAAAGTAAAATCTTCGCAGCCCGGCAAAGGCTTGGTATACAACCTAGCGCCTAATTTTTGCATCGAATATGGCGCAACAAATTTCTTTGTGGCTTCGATCCTCTTAACTAGAACATCAACATCCTTCTTATCATGCAAGTATTTTGGATCAATTATTGGTTAGCTGTAAGGATCTTTGTCTTTCAATTTTATAATCCCCCGGGTTTTAGGTTTTAAAAGGATTTGTAGTAACTTATGATTGGCGAACCTACTAAAGGTTCCAAGTAGGATTAAATTTCGTCAGTAACACCAACGATGTGTCTTAAATGGGCTCCGTTATCGCTTACAAAACCTAGCGGCAAAACCATGATTTGGAAGTCTGGTGACATTGTTTGTGTGTTTATACAGGCTGTGAAGTTTTTGGCGTTAATGCAATCTGAGTGAAGAACTCCCATTACTTCGCATTGGATTGACGTCCAAGGACCTCGGCCAGCGATTTTACTGAGAAGAGATCAATCGCTGTTGTTATATGGTCTTATAAATTGTTACCAACGGTGAGACCTTCGATATGTTTAACGCCCGCTGAGTCTAATGTACCGTTTCGTCGGGTTAGATTCGGTTGGTTAGAAATGCCAGCCGTACCTTCCCCAGTCGACAACCCGTTAAGTTTTTCTCGCGACGGTATCTCGTACGTACAGGCGACGCAAGGCTTTCCGAGATTATTCGTATACGGTGAAGGCGCCAGGGAATCAAGGGTTCGGGCTAGAGATGAGATTGGGATCCCATCCACCCATCTCATCGTTCCATGGGATAGAATGAGTGGTATGAACGTCGCGTGGGATAGGATGGGATGAGACGACAATTTTGTATGTATTTTGTATTAATTGCTTATCATGTCAACGACACATGATAAATCGGCACCGGACGAGTGGGCACTTCCAACTCGGCACCGGGAAAATTGGGCACCGGATAAGTCGACACCGGACAAATCGGCACCAGTCATCAGAGTATGAATATATAAATTTTCTATTATAACATAGGTTTTGGTAATATCAAAAACTAAAGGAATCTTTTTATAATTAAAGAATTGAAAGATGATGGAAATTGTAAACTATTTAATTAGTCACCTTCTAGCCAACAGTAGAATTCATGTTGACATGAAAACAGCGTTAAATTAACCAATAATAAAACATAAAAACTTTATTAAAGGATAAGAGGTTAAAAGAAAATTAAAAATACGAGTGCCGAAATGTTTCGGCGCCGATTTGTCCGGTGCCGAATTTTCCCGGTGCCGACTTTTTCAGTGCCGAGTTGTCCGGTGCTGATTTAGAAGTGCCGAATCGTCCTGGTGCGGGGATGAATGGTATATACGTCGCGAGAGCTAGGATGGGATGCGACGACAATTTTGTATTAATTGCTTATCATGTCAATACGCAAATTTTCGGTTTTGGTAATATCAAAAACTAAAGGAATCTTTTTATAATTAAAGAATTGAAAGATGATGGAAATTGTAAACTATTTAATTAGTCACCTTCTAGCCAACAGTAGAATTCATGTTGACATGAAAACAGCGTTAAATTAAAAACCAATAATAAAACATAAAAACTTTATTAAAGGATAAGAGGTTAAAAGAAAATTAAAAATACGAGTGCCGAAATGTTTCGGCGCCGATTTGTCCGGTGCCGAATTTTCCCGGTGCCGACTTATTCAGTGCCGAGTTGTCCGGTGCCGATTTAGAAGTGCCGAATCGTCCTGGTGCGGGGATGAATGGTATATACGTCGCGAGAGCTAGGATGGGATGCGACGACAATTTTGTATTAATTGCTTATCATGTCAATACGCAAATTTTCCATAATATGTCCAGCCCATTTCTGTGATAACGATGAAGTTCCTCAAAATCTTCCTATCCGTTTGCGACAAAAAAGAATTATTCATTGTCAGATAAAGAAATTACGGAAAAATTTAATTCGAACGAATTATCATTAAGAAAGGTTGAACCGAAAAGAAAGTCTGCTGTATGGGTAATGCTCGAACATGTCCTAAGTATAAAGAACAATGGACATAAAATCGAGAAATATACAGGAAATAAAATCGAGAAATGTGAAGTTTGATTTCATCTTTGTTGTGTGGTGTCGATTCTGGATATATATGCATTCATTCAAGACATGCAGCTTTCCTGAAGAATGTACTGCATTAATATTATTTGTTACAATTACTGTGAGTAGAGAGCAGAAAGCTCAAAGATCATTTTCGAAACCCAAATTAATAAAATCCTATTTAAGGAACTCTGTGGGACAAGAGAGGCTACTTAACTTTGAAGCGGAATAGCGGAACAGTGACGCGAATGTGTGAAAGAAAAAACGAAGGGAAATGACGATCAAAACTTAAAGGGCAAAGCCGGAAGAAAAAGAAAGACTGAGACAGCAATACAAAGAAAAATGGAACGAGCCGAAAAAAGCTATAAAAAGACAAAAAGAGAAAGCATGGAGGGACCTGATAGAGGAACTGAACAACGGTATATGGGGAGATGCCTATGAAATAGCATGTAAAAAACTGAGGGTGCAACAAAGAATACA
Source organism: Phosphuga atrata (assembly GCA_944588485.1). NCBI lineage: Eukaryota > Metazoa > Arthropoda > Insecta > Coleoptera > Silphidae > Phosphuga > Phosphuga atrata. Next base: position 13,507,103 of record OX155893.1, on the reverse strand, counting down.
CAAGACTGACGATGATCTAATGACGAAAGCACAAAAACTGTTTCCGAAAAACCCAAAAGTAATCTGGAATAAGCCGTGGGTAGAAGAACAGGAGATCCCCCTCTTCACTCTGGACAAAATGGAAAAACCAGTACAAAGGACAAAAACGAACAAAGCTCCAAGCTCGGACAATATAACACTGGTAATCGCTAAAATCTTTGCCGAGACGCAAAAAGAGTACTGCCTAGGCGTCATGAACCACCATCTAGTTAAAGGCGAGGTACCAAGGGAGTGGAAAAAATTGCGGCTGGTAACTGCTATCTATTGGCAGTTGTGCCTACTTAACACAATGGGGAAGCTACTCGAGCAGTTGTTAAACACAAGACTAACTGAAGAAATACAAAAAAACAGGGGGATGTGCAGATGTGCAATATGGTTTCAGAAAAGGAAGAAGCACAATAGATGCGATGAAAAAAGTCCAGGACATTGCAGAAAGCGTAAACAGCGGAGCATATAAAAGACGAAAACGCTGCCTGCTAGTGACTCTGGACGTCAAAAACGCTTTAAACTCTGCGCCGCGGAGAGAAATAGTGGCAGAATTAGAGAGAAGGAAAATAGCTCCATACTTGATAAGAATGATTCAAAGCTACCTGGAAGAAAGAACACTACTAGTAGGGGAAAGTGGTGAGATGGAAGTAACGTGCGAAGTTCCCCAAGGCTCTGTCCTGGTACCCACTTTGTGGAATGTCTACTACGACGGTGTACTTAAAATAGAAATGCCAAAAGAAGTAACCATCATAGGGTACGCAGATGATATAGCATTGGTCGTTAGCGGTATGACGGCTGAAAAAAATAGACAAACAACGGAAACGGCGATCAGCAAAATACAACAATGGATGGATATGAAAAAACTGAAACTGGTTTGAGAAAAAACGGAAGCCGTAATGATAGTGGGAACTCAGAAAGTGCAACACTTGACGATAACAGTGGGAAATAATGACATAGAGACAATGCCTGCGACAAAATATCTTGGGGTATATTTCGACACTGACCTTAGAATGACAAGACATATTATAGATACCGTCAAGAAAACGGAAGGTACGGTCAAAAGACTAAACATGATCCCGCCCAACAAAAGAAGACCGAAGGAAGAAAAAAGGAAAGTACTGACGTCAATTGTGTATTTCACACTTTAATTCAAATTAATGGGTTCCTCGGTCTTGATGGGATTTTTGGTTTGATCGCAATTTAGTAGGTTCTTAAAGTAGTCAGCTAGGATGTTACAGTATTCTTAATTTGAGGTCGCCAGTGTACCGTCCTTTCGCTGAAAGCATAACGACGGAGGTTTATACCGCGTAAGTCTCCTTTTGAACGTTCTGTAATACTCTCTGGTGTCAGTTCTCTTAAAGTTTTTGTTGATCTTCTCAATAAGTGGCTTTTCATATTTACGCTTCTCAGCTCGGATTTTGTACTCCGCCTGGGGCAGCTGATGTGTGGATTGAGTAGCTCACCAGCTGTCACTGCCGGTCCCAAGCTCGAGTAAAGGGGGAGGGTTAAGCGAAGGGCTAACAACCCTACCTTGTAAAAAACAGATTGTTACGAAACGTAACGACCAGCCTCGGAAAAGGACGGATATCCGGAGACGACTCAAGCAACGACCAAGGAATATGATTATTGGAACCTGGAATGTGCTTAGCTGGTTTAGACCAGGGGCAGCTGGTCTAAACCATAGAAGTAAGAGAGCCAAAGTAGGAAACCATATAACAGAGGAATTTTCGGTTGAGTGCATTGAGACAGGGAGATGGACTGTCGCCGCTACTCTTTAACATAGTCCTAGATATGGCTATCAAGAATACGAACATCACCACGGAAGTATTTACTAACCGGGGGCCACAGATGATCTTGGCCTTCGCGGATGACATTGTCGCGGTCGGAATACTGTCGAAGTCAAGCAAAGCTTCCTGAAAATCGAGAAGGAATGTAAGAAAATGGACCTCAACATCAACGAGGAAAAAACCAAATACATGCACATTACCCGACAACCAACAATGGGACATAATCGGTGAGAATATAACGATGGACACCTATAACTTTGAATGTCTCAGACCGTTTAAGTACCTTGGAGCCACGATATGCTCAAACAACGACAGCAACGAAGAGATTAAAACACGAATACACAGTGGCAATAGGTGTTTCTTTGCCATGCGAATCCAAAACGGTGTCGAGATTATCAAAGCTGAGGGTGTACCAGGCTGTAATCAAACCGATTATGTGTTATGGCTGTGGGACCTGGACCCTTACGAAACACAATGAGCCTCTATACTAAAGCGGGTTGAAAGGAAGATTCTAAGAATATTTGGCCTCATCAAGGATCCAACCACGGAGCAATATCGCATACGGACGAATGCAGAACTCCAGGACCTATACCAAAAGCCGGATATAGTCAAATCAATAAAATCCCAGCGTCTGAGATGGGCTGGACCCCAGACAGCACAGGGAAATCCTGAGAATATCTTATGGATATCGTATTGAACTTAAAAAGATATCCTGGGATTATCCCGAGATGTCTATGGGACCTCTCTGGGATATCCCTAGGATACAAAAATGTCCGCCCAAACAATATCTATAGGATATCCCGCATGGGATATTGTAGATCACCTGAGGATATTGTAGGATATCCCTTATGGGACATTCCGCGACCTCTCCGCCCGTGGCAACACCGCCCAAAAAAGGTGAATAAATAAAACATCCTTAATTTTTAATTAATATCTTCTTCTTCTTAATGACACTACAACCGATTGCCGGTCTGGGCCTCCTTCAGCATGTTTCTCCAAGCGGACCTATCACTCGCCAACGTTCTCCAGTCCCGTACTTGAAGTTTTTGTTGGTCAGTTGTTACCGCATCCTTCCATCTCCCTCTTTTTAATTTATATTATGTAAAAAAATTTCATGCTGCCATTTCATGATGCCTTCCTTTATATCCCTGATTTCCATTTCGATGCCCTATATCTGCTAATAGCCTGTGCCTGAAAAAAAATCTAGATTTCTGATCCCCTAAAATAAATTATATAGCAATTCTTACGATTTCTGCCGATTTAATCTTTCTTTAGCGCGTCTCAGCCAGTTCTTAATATGTAGGGAAATTGTGTGATCTGTCACCTCTGGTTCATGTATTCTGACCACAACTAAAAAAATTTGCAATTAAATATAAAATGAAAACGATTATAGGAATACACTCCATTTCACATAAAGTTACAACTTAATTGAAATGTATGAGAAATGTTAAATTAATATGCAATTATACATTTTTTAACGCACCTAGAATAACACTCGATATAAGTAAGTTGGAGAATTTTAATTTTTTTTGCCGCCAATCCAACTAAATTTCTCCGCGACAAAATTTGAAAATACTCGCTACATGATTTTTGCAGTTCTGGCTTTTGTATTAGGGCCACCAATTTTCGATAACTGAGTATCATTTACTTACAGTCTGAATAATTAGAAAAATTTGTAAAAAATAAAGTAAAGCTACTAATACGTACCAGGTCTTTCTTGAATTGGTCATCACACAAGTTTCTTTCAATGATTTCCTAGGCTTGCATATCAAGTAAAGGAAAAGTTTTCATAATATTAGTTCGATGTTTTGGAACAATATTAGCAGCAGTGGTCTTTTCATAGGAGCTTGATTTTTCAGTCAACTGTTCCAAAACTTACTTATCTTTAAACTTGTTAAAGATTTTACTTTAAGTGTTTGAAACTGCGCCAATCTGAAATGAAAACTATATAACCATATTGTTGTTACATGAATTATTTTTATGTCAGTATAAAATAAACTAAAAAAATGTATATACCTTTTTGCTTATAAAATAATATCAGCGAATGTAGAATAAATGGTATGAATAGTCGAAAACTAAAAATCCTGAGATCTTGTATTTAAATAATTTATCATTAACTGATGAATCTTTAGAGAAAGAAGTTGATGGACTATCAACTTGTCTATCACAGTGTGTTGCTGAAGTTGAAGGGTGCAGCAATTCACATTCATTATTCGTTTTTTTGACTTTTAAAATCTGAGGTTTTGGATTTTTTTCTGTTTGCTGGACTGGTAGGAAAAGGTGGTAATAGGCACAGTCCATTATTTTTGGAATCAGATTCATCATCACTACTCGAATTTGTAACACATGCTCATTTTCATCTGTTTTTCTTTAATTCTGCCTCATCCACATCACTATTATTTAGGTCAGAAAACATTTCTGCTTCTTTTAACTTTTTCATTTTCATAAGTTTCTGAAATGAGAATATTTTTGTTAAAAAACTGTACCAGATATAAAACAGCCAAATAAGTAAAATGAGTTGTGATCTATGAAAATTTATCACTAAAAATATTCAAGGCAATTTTTCTAATAAATTAAAAGTTAGTAAATATCAATTGTTTTATGAAAATTAAAATAACTTACTTGCTGTTGTATTTTAACAATTGGAAAGAGTTGCCATGAAGTTTTCACAGCTTCTTTTTCTTTAACAGCTTTGTCAAACTTTTTGTTGTTTGTAAATGTTGGCCAATAAGCATCTGTTTTTTGATTTGCCTAATTCTCTGGTACTACTATTGAATGCTGTCCTCAAATTCGACAACATAAAAACTAGTTCCTTTCCAATGGTCCATATTATATGTTTATTTTTTGTTTATAAATAACGATTTATAACCTTGAAAACTTAAAGATAGTCTGTATAATAATAACTAATATTTACATATGTAATAGTAATAACAAAGAGTAAAAAACAACAGAGTAAAATAACAAAACTTACCAGCACTAGAACTTTGAATTGTCACCGACAACTAATCTGAGAGTTTTTACACTAGTACACTATTACTAATTTTACACTATTAAACTATACTCGGACCGGCGAGAGAATAAACTACGAAACAAAGAATAAACACTTTTAAACTACGAAACTTTTTGTGGTCGAAGATGAAAAAAATAAGGGAAATTAACTGGAAGTTTGAAAAGTAAATACTATGCTCCCAAGAACCAATTCAAAATTGCCCCTTTTCCTCCTTTGCAATACGGAAATTTTGATTTAATTTCAAATATCCTACTTAAGATATCCCTAGGATATACACAAATGTCTTAAGATATCCCGCGATCTCTCTGGTATATCCTGAAATTAAAATGTCCAACAGGATATCCATAGATATGTCCATAGGATATACTGGATATCTTTAGGCAATCAGGATATCCCTGAAATATCCTGTGCTGTGTGGGACATATCCAAAGAGCACCTGGCGACCGACTGATCAAGATAGCACGGAAAGGAAACCCAGCAAGAAAGAGACCGCTGGTGCGGCCGAGAATCAGATGGAAGTACAACATTTTAAAAGATCTACAGACCATGCAGGTATATCACTGGAAGGAGGCCATGTTGGACCGGGACCGATGGAGGCAAATCGTTAACGCAGCCAAGGGTTGTATTGCTACCCAGAAGAAGAAGAGAAGAAGCTCGGATTTGATATTAATATTGACAAATTTCAGGCTTTTGCCGAAGACAGAAGGAAACATTAAATAAATCTCTATCCGTGGTATTACATGCCTGCTAGTGTTCACAAAACCTTGTTCACAGTCCAGAAGTTATCGCATCTATTTTGTTGACAGCTTTCGAGGAAGCTCAAGAAGCCCGAAACAAGGACTGTAGAAGGTTTCGACGTTGACACGAACAGAGATTTAATTAATATGTTAATGATAACATCTGACCTTGTAATAACCAGATAAGAGATGTCCTGCGAAAAAAGGCTTCCAAATTTTCTTCTGAAGTCCTAGCTTTATTAATACTCCCTAAGATACTGGAAAAGTTTAAATGTAAATAGTTCTCAAATTATTGATCATCATGATCCTGTTGAGTAATCAAGATTACTCAACACCAGATTCATATGAAGAAAGTGATGACGTGGAACAATATGTAACTTTACCTAAGCCAACATGTATAGAATGAGGATTATTATGCTTGTAAACATTTTATATAAAGTAATTTAAAAAAGGAATTTGTATAATTGGGCCAAATGTCCTGGAGCCGATGTGTACAATAGACCTTTTTACGGTTAGTTAAGCGCATGCGCGTCCGCCATGTTTAAAAGGCGGGAATATGAGAGTTTCGGGCACTTTTATTATTTTCACTGGTTATACGTCCAAAAGTGCCCGAAAAACATGGTGGAAATTGACGCATGCGCACAAAAAAATTCAACTATGAAAAGGTCTAATAAGTGGAATTTACTGTATTATGAAATCTTACACGTCACACATACAACCTCTGTTTGGCAGACACTGCTCAAGAGGTTTTTCATCTAAAACAAAAAGTTATTCTTTTCCATCTTTTTTAATATCATATAGATAATAATTATTTTTAAACAGTATTATACAGAACTTATAAAAAGTAAAAGTTAACGAGTTCCAGAACTAAAAACCATCTTTTCATTATATTTGTTTACGTTTGTACAGAAGAAAAAGTTAACAGAACCACCGTCTGCATTCGCACCCTCCCAGCCCTCGACTCCAACAAACGCGAAACCACAGTCAATCACAGGCGCACACAGACAACAAAAAGCTCATTTCACAAAAAAAAAAACTCGTAAATAAAATAATAAAATTAAAAACACTCGGCGCACTCCGCACATTATCAACTATTAAAATATATTTCAGACGTCCGTTAAAATTTAAAAATAAAACCAATTAATATTAATCTAATTATCCTTTGTTTTGCTTAATTACAAGTCTGTACATAAAATAAAATGTTCGTTTCGAGTCGTGTTAAATACATTTTGTCTGTATGCAGAATTTTTGGAAGCTGTACAACGTTAGGTCTACTGCAAGCAGTCTGCACGCCAACATCGTTTACTGTTAGCATTAGTGTTTGATGCGCGTAAATTTACGTAGTCAAGCAGTCTGCATACAGATTAGCGATCACAAAAAATCCGGCAATTTAATCATGTAAATACCAAAGTCGTTACGGAAATAATCATAATCATTGAATTTAAAATTGAGGATTTTGTGGTAAAGGTTTAAACTGTGTTACAATAGACAGAAATGGGATTCAGGCTGAAAAAATGTTAATTTTAAAACATTTGAAACAAGCAAATTGAGAAAACGTTTCAATTAAAATTTAGCATTATTTTTAAAAGATAAAATTTTAGTCAACTTCGTAGACTAGTCAGTTTTGTCAAGACTACTCAATTTAGTTTTCGTTTGACTGTAAGGTCTCTGGCGCACTAGGCAGCCAATACTGCGGCGGCCGAAATATTTTGAGTACCTAACGCCCTCAATTTATATTTAAGTTTCGGAATACAAAATACGTCTAGCTGCTGCGACAAATGCGTGGAGATTAACGGCAGCCACATACAATCGCTCCACTCGATCTGGTTGCGCGCAGCGAACTACGAACTACCGTTCAATCAGACGTTTTCTAACGGCTGCCGCAGCCAGGAATCTGTGGCCGCTGGCTCCCATACGCCGTGATGTGTTGGTCTGGCTGCGCAGCCAGTCTAATATCGAAATATTTTGAGTAGCCAACGCTGTATAAAGGTCGACGTAAAAAATCTTTAAAGTTTAGGAACACAAAATACGTCTGGCTGCTGCGACAAGTGCGTGGAGACTGACGGCAGCCACATACATTGGGTACACTTACTCTGTTTGCGCGCAGCGAATGGACTACCGTTCAGACATTTTCTAATGGCTGCCGCAGCCAAGAATTCGAGGGCTCTCATACGCCGTGATGTGTTGGTCTGGCTGCGCGGTCAGTCTAATATCTAAATATTTTGAGTTGCCAACGTTGTATAAAGGTCGACGTAAGAAATTCTTTAAAGTTTCGGAACACAAAATAGGTCTGGTTGCTAAGATAAGTGCATCATAGAGACTGACGGCAGCCACATAAACTCGTTACACTAACTCTGGTTGCGCGCAGCGAATGGACTACCGTTCAATCACACATTTTCTAAGGGCTGTCGCAACCAGAAATCTGTGGCCGTGGGGTCCCATACACCGTCATGTGTTAGACTGGCTGCGCAGCCTGACTAATATCCAAATATTTTGAAGAGCCAACGCCGTATAAAGGTCGACGTAAAAAAAACTTTAAAGTTTCGGAACACTAAATCTGGCTGCTACAAGTGCCTAGAGACTGGCGACAGCCACATACATTACACTCACTCTGGTTGGGCGCAGCGAATGGACCACCGCTCAATCAGACATTTTCTAATGGCTGCCGCAGCCAGGAATCCGTGGCCGCGGGCTCCCATACGTCGTCATGTGTTAGACAAGTTGCGCACCCAGTCTAATATCGAAATATTTTGAGTAGCCAACGCTGTATAAAGGTTGACGTAAAAAAATATTTAAAGTTTCGGAACACAAAACACGTCTGGCTGGTACGACAAATGCGTAGAGACTGACGGCAGCTTCATACATTCGTTACACTCACTCTGGTTGCGTGGAGCGAATGGACTACCGTTCAGACATTTTCTAATGGCTGCCGCAGCCAGGAATCCGTGGCCGCGGGCTCCCATACTCCGTGATGTGTTGGTCTGGCTGCGCAGCCAGTCTAATATCGAAATATTTTGAGTAGCCAACGCTGTATAAAGGTCGACGTACAAAATTCTTGAAAGTTTCGGAACACAAAATACGTCTGGCTGCTACGACAAGTGTGTAGAGACTGCCGGCAGCCACATACATACGCTACACTCATTCTGGTTGCGCGCAGCGGATGGACCGTTCAATCAGACGTTTTCTAATGGCTGCCGCAGCTGGGAATCTGTGTCCGCGGGCTCACATGCGCCGTGATGGGTTAGTCTGGTTGCGCAGCCAGTCTAATAATTAAATATTTTGAGTAGCCAACGCTGTATATAGGTCGACGTAAAAAAATCTTTAAAGTTTCGGAACACAAAATACCTCTGGCTGCTACGAGAAGTACGTAGAGTCAGACGGCAGCCACATACATTCGTTAGACTCGCGCAGCGAATGGACTACCGTTCAATCAGACAATTTCTAATGGCTGCCGCAGCCAGTAATCTGTGGTCGCGGGCTCCTATACGTCGTAATTTGTTAGACTGGCTGCGCAGCCAGGCTGCCTAGTGCGCGGGTGCCCTAAGTCTAAACTATTTGTTGTTTATTTCTTCCAAATTGTGTTAATCTTCATTGAAAAATGTCTTCAAATTAGTGATATGCTCATACTCATCATTAAGTCACGAGATACTCGGGTAATCATTTCGATAGGATCAGTTATAATCATAGGCTTGTCTGGTTCTTCAAAGCTAAGCATATTAAAATCTTCAAATCGAAAAACTAAAACTCAAGCAAGTCCTTAGACTAGTCTATAGTTGCTCTCTATAAGACTAATCTATAACTGCGTTCTTGGACTAGTCAAAAATTGGGTTTTTAGACTAGTCAACAATTGGGTTCTTAGGCTAGTCAGTCATTGGGTTCTTAGACTAGTCAACAATTGGTTTCTTAGACTAGTCAACAATTGGGTTCTTAGACTAGTCCGCAATTGGGTTCTAAGACTAGTAAACAATTAGTTTCTTAGACTAGTCAGCAATTGGGTCCTTAGACTAGTCAACAATTGGTTTCTTAGACTAGTCAACAATTGGGTTCTTAGACTAGTCAACAATTGGGTTCTTAGACTAATCAACAATTGGGTTCTTAGACTAGTCAACAATTGGGTTCTTAGACTAGTCAACAACCCCTCCAAGAGATGGAAAGAGTCCTGGACGTCCGGATCGCAAGAGGGGTAGACAGCAGTACAATACAGGACAAAGTCCTAAATCAAGAAGAACAAGACTAGTCATCAATTGGGTTCTTAGACTAGTCCGCAATTGGGTTCTTAGACTAGTCAACAATTGGGTTCTTAGACTAGTCCGCAATTGGGTTTCTTAGATTAGTCAACAATTGGTTTCTTAGAGTAGTCAACAATTGGGTTCTTAGACTAGTCAACAACCTTTCCAAGAGATGGAAAGAGTCCCGGACGTCCGGATCGCAAGAGGGGTAGAGAGCAGTACAATACAGGACAAAGTTCTAATTCAAGATGAAGAAGACTTGTCAACATTTGGTTTCTTAGACTAGTCAACAATTGGGTTCTTAGACTAGTCAACAATTGGGTTCTTAGACTAGTCAACAATTGGGTTCTTAGACTAGTCCACAATTGGGTTCTTAGACTAGTCCACAATTGGGTTCTTAAACTAGTCAACAATTGGTTTCTTAGATTAATCAACAATTGGGTTCTTAAACTAGTCAACAATTGGGTTCATAGACCAATAGGTCTATAGACCATAGTCAACAATTGTGTTCTTTTAACCAGTCAACAATTGAGTTGCTTAGTTCTTTAAAATTTTTCTGGCAATGGATTTTGCTTCAGACATAGCAGATAGTTTCAATCAATGTTTAGTAAAGACTTAGTCCTGGTCTGGTGTTCAACTATGCATAAACCTTTATTGCCATAAATTGGTCTTAGTCTAAAGACTTGATGCTTAGTTCTTCAAATGAGTGTCTTCAAAATAAATGAAAGTCTTCAAACAGACAAAGCAGGTAGTCTGAATCAATATTTTGTGAAAACTGATCTTGGCCTAGTTCTGAACTTGGACCGTATATTATGTAAACCTATATTGGCATACATTGCTATTAAACTAAAGATTTGTTGCCTAGTTCTTCAAAATGTTTCTTCTGTGATTGAAAATCTTGCAAATCTTCATAATATGTTCACATTGAAGAAGACACAGTGAAAGCAAAGGCTTACTTTCATCTGGTTAATTCAGTTATTATCTTTATGAAGTTGCCTTTCAAAACCCTCAATATTTTGAAAATGATGAAGAAGACAAGTCTGAGAAGTTTCCATCATACACGCAATTACGAAGAAATTGGTTCAAATTTTTGGAAATTATTGCAGAAACTTTGTTCTAATCCTTAATCTGGAAAAAACATATAAACCCAGTTAATATTTACCTAAAAACTCTTTCAAAATCCCACAGGACATTTACAGACTTAACATCCTAATCCCAACTCCTGATCTCATTCTCCTTTAACACCAATCCATAAAATCCTCAATGCCTATAAAGAATCTTTTCTCTAGTTCGTTCCCTCTCTAATCAAAAACTAAACCGCCGTCATTATTGTTTTCTCGTAACGATTTTGGATATGTCCTCGGTGTGCGTGCACAGATGGTGGATCTGTTAATAACAGTGGTGTCGGACTACTGGCCGAGCAGTCCGGACCATATCGCCTATGAGAAGGACGCGTGTCATCTGCGACTGTCCAAGCAATAAACGCTCAACGACCCGTCCCCGGTCCCCGTCGCCAGCGCCATCTTGTAAGGGTGGTAAGCCAACGCCACCACCGGGCTGATCCTGTACCCCATGAAACCCTCATACACCCTGATCACGTTCAAGCACAGTCCGGACATCGAGTGGATGCTGATCGTCTGATTTGAAGTCCCGCTAGAATAATAATAAAGAGATTATTTTATGGGAAAGTTTTGATGAGAAAGCTTACCATGCATAAGTTTCTGCGTTGCGGTGGAAGGCCAAAGCTGACATACATTGGGAAGGTACTACTTGATTGGCCAACATTGAATCGTTGTTCCTTGTGTCGTATATTCTTACATCTCCGTTTATACTAACAAAACATAAATTATATATTTATTTAATGTTGCATTAAAGTTGTACATGCAAGCAAAGTAAAGATCAGGAACAGCATTTTTAATCGACATTAAATACATCTCAATTACTGTTTTGAGTAACATCTGTGGTGCAGCTTTTGCAAAATTAATTTTTATTACTCATGCGAGAGAAGTACTTCCTGACGCACGTTTTTTAATACGAGAAATGCCACTTCGCATTGATTTTCTACATAACCTGGGGTAACGCACGCAAACTTTCAATGTCGCTAGGTTACATTAAAAAAAAAACAAATAAATATAAAATGAACACAATCAAGACCTCGATATTAAAAAATGCAAGTAAAGATCACGAGCAGATTTTTTAAAGTTAATAATCGATATTAAATACATTTCAATTAATGTTTCGAGTAAGATCTGTTGTGCAGCTTTTGCAAAATTAATTTTTATTACTCATGCGAGAGAAGTACTTCCTGACGCACGTTTTTTAATACGAGAAATGCCACTTCGCATGGTCTTTCCACATAACCTGGGGTAACGCACGCGAACATCGCTAGGTTACATTAAAAAAAAACAAATAAATAAAAATAAAATGAACACAATCAAGACCTCGATATTAAAAAAGTGACGTTAAGTGTCAGATTTTTTTTTTATTACAAAGTAATAATAAAAATTAAAGAAAATGTTTGAAAATGAGTGTAAATTCTGTGGTGATACTGAGACTGAGGGAGAGTTCTTATGACGAATGATTCAGTTCAAGGATCGTTTGTCAGCATTTGCCTGGAGCAGCTTTCGGAACCCAGTCCGACTCTCAGACAATTGGTGTCGATCTGCTCCGGCAAACTTAGAGACCACGAGACCGCCCGGTGGACGGGCGTCCGAGACACCGCCAACGAGAAGCTCTACACGCTTTTACAAGACCCTTGCCCGGAAGTAAATGTTAATTTAATAAATTGATTTTTTTTATTAATCGGGATTGTCGTGTAGGTGAGGACGGAGGCAGTTTACGCCCTCGGAACTTTCATCAATTCGGATTCGAAACGCACGGAGCACGCGAACAAAATCGACCACTCGGTTGTGATGACTCTGTTGAACACGGTCACCACAGACATAAGTCCCATGATCAGAAAAGAATTGGTAGCCGCCCTCCAGCGAGTCGTCCTAGCCTTTGAACACGCCTTCCTCCATGAAGCAATGCAAGAAACAATAAGGTAAACAAAATTATACTGGTGGTGATCTATACACCACCGGAGACAATTGAAAAAGCAAATTCTTATTTTTTTTGGGATGGCCCCTGGACCCCAAACTTGTAAGATACATGATCCCTCGCATGATTAATAAAATATATTATTTGTAACACGGGCGCCTCACTTCGGTCGTGGGCCCAATTTCGCTCTCGCGTTAAATTAACAACTTTTCGCCCTAGTTAGAATATATACTATTTTAAAATCATGTAGAATGTATAAGCAGGACAATATTGCGACAGTTAAGACTGCAAATATCAAATAACAATTTGTATTACCTCCCACTGGAAACATAGCAACCCCTGAGTTGTACATCTAAAACCTTGCCGGTGTGTTCCATCCACATCCGAACTCTGGCCTCGTGGGGCGCGCACCTCCTATCAAAGAGCCTGACACTGCCGTCGCCGCATCCGGCGACAACCATTCCCTTCAGCGTCTCCAGGTCATGGAAACTGTCCACCATGCGCTTGCTGCTGCCCATGACCAGACCCTCGTCGATGTATTCGCTGCCGAATTTCAAAACCCTCGTGTCCAGTTCGTGGGCGACGCTGGAGAACCGCGAGTCCAGACTGGTCACCGAGCAGTCCGCCCCCGTTGGAATGTCGAAGGAGCACAGCTCCCTCTCGGCGTCCCAGAAGCGGAGCACACGCGTATCTCCGGTCGATATCACAGTTTGCGTGTATTGCTCCCATTTTAACAATAATCCACTGGACACTAATATAAACAAGTTTATACTAGTTAATCAACTCTATAATGTATATAAAATTATGATCACCTTTGTTTGGTATTCTGTTGGATATGAAGAGGGAATTGTGGGCTTGCCATGAAGTGATTAGGGAGGGATCCTTGTTGCCGTTCAGCTTCCACAATTTGATGGAGCCGTCGTCGGAACCGGCCATGACCATGGCGACGTCGTGGGAATTCACCCAATCCAACGACGTTATTTTGCTCGTCTGATTCTTGACCGACTTGCACGAGCAACTCGACAATTTCGCCCCGGTGCCCCAATCCCAAATGCTACAAAAAACAAGCAAAAACGCAGATTATTGGAAGCTAAGTTTGCGGACGGCTTCGTTTTGTAACTTTTTTTACCCGAAGGAATCTTTTCCAGCAACTGCTATTTGTTGATCGTACGGATGAAATTGTAGTATGGTGGGCACTGCCTGTACTCGGGTATTGAAGACCTGCGATTCCAGCCGAGACTTCAAAGCGCGCTTTTGTTCGTTCTTGGCTTCTTTCCTTATTACAGCATTTCTAATAAAAAAAAAATATCTATAGCTTATTTTTTTTAAGAATGCAGTATAGGGAAGATAGGGATTGGATGATAGGGATTTGACCTTGTTCTCTAATTGGCTTAAATCGAGAAGAAGTTCACACCGACGATATTTACTTTTCCATCTCAATCTCTCTTTTCATATACATTTGCAGCTGTTAGTTGTCAATGGCTGCCGTGTCAATTCACAATTATCATCTGATCTGTTTGTATCATTTAGATTTTTGCGTTTTTCTCCATTTATTTGTTTGTATTTTATTACTTTTGTTAATAAATGATATATGAAATATAATTTCATTTTGATATAAGATATTCAATGAAACCATTAATAAATTACCAATTTTATATTCTAGTAACTATATTTGAATTTAGCGCCAAATTTTGTAACTAGATTGAACATTTGTCATAGTGTAAATCAGGTTTCTAGTTACTGCATTCTTAAAAAAATGGACTATAGAGAAAAATCTACAAAGTACAACTGCTTAATGACTATATAGAGAAATCTACAAAGTACAACTGCTTAATGACCAAACATCTTTTGGCCAATTTTAAGATAATACTACACATAGCAGTTTTTGAAATGAGAATTAGTGCGAATTTTTAAACTGTCTCTTTGAAAGTGTTTTACCTCATGTATCTCCATTCTCTCTTGTAATGGTTTTTAGACTCCAAGTCACCGTTTTGGTTCTCCTTTTTGACCGGTTGTGCAAATTGTCTGCAAGACCAAGGGATGAACTGGGTGGTTACTAAAGGCTTCCTAGAATGCTCCTTGTCGTCTTCTTCGCTGATCGTCATTGGAACAAATTTACGGACTTTACTAGCGCTCCTATCAACACAACGGATTATTAAGTATCGAACGAAAAACCTCAACGTTACAATAAAAACCTAGTTGCCAATCGTTGAAGATCCGTGCTGGAGTTTAAGTGCGGTGGACTTTCTGCTAGATACGACGGTCTGTTCGGACTGGGAGGTAGACTCATGCTTGAAATTAATTTGCAATCACCTCCATCTCTTTGTTGTGCAAATTCCTAAATAAAAATATTTCAATATTTTAAACAGCTCCCACTGCAGACTCACTATTTGGTTTCTAATGTATCCTGTAACAGTGTTGGCCATCTTAGCCACTTCAGGATGTGGGTCACTGTCAAGTAGACTAAGGCCAGTCCAAAGCTTCATATAAACCGATCCGTAGGGTAATCCAGGCGACGCCCCAAGTCCAGCTTGGGAGCTGATCGAAGAACTGGACGCAACCCGTTTCAACCGCTCTGCGGAATCCACGTGATCCATGCCAGAGCCGTGACTTGCAGATGGAGGCAACCTCAACCTATCCCTATTAACAAAAACTTCATATTAATTGATCAATATTAATGAATTAATTGATCAATAGCAATTGATTAATAATTGATCAGTATTATTTTTTAGACTTTTACGGTTAGTTAAGCGCATGCGTTACCTTATTGTTTCTTGCATTGCTTCGTGAAGGAAGGCGTGTTCAAAGGCTAGGACAACCCACTGGAGGGCGGCTACCAATTCTTTCCTGACCATGGGACTCATGTCTGTGGTGACCGTGTTCAACAGAGTCATCACAACCGAGTGGTCGATTTTGTTCGCGTGCTCCGTGCGTTTCGAATCCGAATTGATGAAAGTTCCGAGGGCGTAAACCGCCGCCGCCCTCACCTACACAAAAATCCCGATTAATAAAAAAAAACAATTTATTAAATTAGCATTTACTTCCGGGCAGGGGTCTTGTAAAAGCGTATAAAGCTTCTCGTTAGCGGTGTCTCGGACGCCCGTCCACCGGGCTGTCTCGTAGTGGTCCCAAAGTTTTCCGAGGCAGATCGCCACCCATTGCCTGAGAGTCGGACTGGGATCCGAAAGCTGCTCCAGGCAAATGCTGACCAGCGATCCTTGAACTGCCGCCTCCTGGCCGTCCCGAAAATCATTCACTATGCAGGCGAGGACGAATGCTGCCTGTGTCCTATACTCACTCTACGAATAAAACGGTTTTAATTCAATTTTTGAACTTCAGAAATGTAAAAATGTTGGGAATCTATGCGCCAAGTCGCGCCTAAAGAAGTTTTACTTCAAAAATACCTTAAAAATAAGATTTCTTATATTAATCAAACTTACAGATATTGTGGTGTCTTGGAGGACGGATAGGAAGTATTTATGCCCCGTATCTCTGACTAAATCGGCTTGACATGTCTAAAAATAAGCAAACTTTAACGACCTCCAACTTAACAGCAAAGGATAATAAAAGATCAAATTCTTTAGGAACAGAAAAAAACCCAATATTAATTGATTCTATGAATTCATGAGTGCTCTCAATAAACGTTTTCATAGTTGAATGTTTTTTGTGCGCATGCGTTAATTTTCGCCATATACGTAAAGAAAGTCCTCCATTTTTTTTTACTTATAACCAGTGAAAATATCAAAATGTGCCCGAAACTTTCAAATTCCCGCCTTTTATATTGCGGCCGCGCATGCGCTTAACTAACCGTAACAAGGTCTATTGGAAACGACAACACCTTGCATATTATCAATCATTTATCATCTATGAGACTCACGTTGTCTACTGCTAAAATTTTGGCCCAAATGAAGACCAGTAGGGGTCTGAGCTCCTTGGCGCAGCTCTGCAACAATTTCAGAACGTACGGGAAGATCCCGACGGACAGGGCCAAGTTGACCGCCCACGGTCCCAAGTCCAAAAACCGACCCAGCAGTTCCAGCGCGCGCATCCTGTGCACCTGGCTCAGCAGAACCTGCAGCACGATCGGCAACTGCTCTGGAGGATTCCTCGCCTCGGAACCTAAAAAACACCTTCAAACTAAAACATCGAAAAATAAGGATCAGTTTCATGAATTTCGGCGATTTTCAAAGCCTTAATCAACAACAACGAGATATAAAATAGAAGGCAATCACCACATTATTCAGAACAGTCTGCAAATGTGGGATATTTATATCTCAAAAACTGGAGATGTTAGAGATGTGAAAATTCATATTTAAATTCTTCTTTAACCCCTGACATACAATAACGTCTCTAAGACGTCATGTATATGTGATAAGATCACATGTATATGGACACGCCAACGCGCATTTTATTCGTATGTCAAGGGGTTAAAAATGAAGAAATGTGTGTATTACCAGTTCAAAAAAAAAAACGGCCAAGTGCGAGTTGTGACTCGCGCACCGAGGGTTCCGTACAAACTTGTAAGTAAGGTTTCTTTAGGAGGACCTAACTGTATGCAACCCATATGCTTCTGGTGCCTGACAATACCAAGCAACACATTAGTGTATTTTCATAAGTTTCTAATAGTAAATTCGCATTTTTCTTGTAATTAAACTACATATTTACGGTTTTCAGATTTTTCCCTTTACATGTGCTGTAAGACACCGCTTCTTGCCAAATTTCATGATTCTAGGTCAACGGGAAGTACCCTATAGGTTTTGATTCCCTTGTGAAATCGCAAAATATGCGACATAAACGGTCATATCTTTTGATCGCGTTGACTTACAAGTTTGATTTTTTCACAGCTGAAAGAGACCGCAGACCCGAGTATTTGATACAAATTTCAACTTGTTAACTCTACGCATTCCTGAGAAAAATGGTCTTGACAGACAGACAGACGGACAACAAAGTGATCCTATAAGGGTTCCGCTTTCGGCACGGAACCCTAAAAAAACAGTTAAAATCCAACAACCATTAAAGATAGGCACCAACAGATTGATACGGGTTTACATAATTGGTTGTTCTACCTGTTGGGGTACACCCAACACTAAGGCAAGTATTATTTAGTCCAGACCATTCATTCATTTCTATTCTTCCTAGTAGTATTAATTAATAAAAATGTGATTTTACCTAGTTCAAGCCAAACTTGGAAAGCGGTGAGTTGTTCCTCGAAGAACGGAAGATGGACAAAAGGTTCGTTATTTTCTAAAATGCCTGGCAGTTGCCCGAGGCTTAGGTCCAAAGCCAAGTCCCAAGCCTGCCACATCGGATGCTGATAGGTGGGCGGCAGGTCCGGCGACGAGACGGGCGTGCAATCGCAAGACCTCAGAATACGCTCGGCCAACAGAAAGTTTCTGAACAGACTGGCCACCAGCAGATCCTGCCTGAACAACTTCTGAAACAAATCTGCAAACGGAAATGGAATTAAACAAACAAGTTAGAGGGAGTTAAAAATTATGGACCTCTTGGTAGGGTGTTCCAAGCGATGGTGTCCGTGATGGCGGTAAAGATCCAGTTCAGCTCGCCCAACATGGTTCTACGATCGGAAATCTGACCTGGAATTCTTGATTCACAAGCTCAATAAAAAGCCCAAGTTAAAATGAATTTTCGTACTTATCGATGAGATCCATTGTGATCTTGGGGACTAATTTCGAAGTGGATTGCATAACGAACCAGCGAAGCGCCACCTTGATGGGGGTGGTTAAACACGCTGTAAAGAGGTCGGCCGGGAGGTCGGGGTTCATGGGCAGCACTTGCTGGGCTCCGCAAGCCGCCAGCTGGATGCAGTTGCGAAAAGATGGAGGCGTGGATGTATTTGATCTGCTGTTATTTTGCTGACAAAAGATAATTGTGAGAAGCTTGGAGGGTGGATGAATTTGTCGTTACCTCATATTCGTTCTCGTGTTGCAGGGCGAATTGTTTGAAGGAATCCACGATTATTCCGGCGTTTGAACAGTCGTAGACGTAGATTGAGGGGGCGCCCATCCACGTTTGAAGGTCATACACTGACAATGGGATATATTGTGTATAATTCTGTAACAAGTTTTAAATAAATTCACTGGAAAAATTACCGAAGCTAATCAACGATCATAATCCCAATCGGTCTGTAATAACAAATATTTCGTTTTTGAAATAAACTGAATTCGTGGTTTTCTCAAATTTAATCGAATCTTGAAGTATTTTCAATAAATTTTCTACTGAAAATCCATCACATTTAAGCAGAAACAAACCTGATATGTCGGATTAGATCAATTCGCTCAAAATGCATCCCGAATGTTTATCATAGATAGATGTTTATTTATTATCTAATGGCTTCCTATTGCACATTAAATGTCGATTCCCATATGCTCGACAGTCAGCTACGCGACATCGTGCGACATAGCCTCAAATAATGATTAAATTGTTTTAAATGGGCACGTCGCGTAGCCATAGTGAGAACGTGCCCATTTAAAACAATTTAATCATTGACAGGCGATGTCGCGTGACGTCGCGTAACTGAGTGTCGCGTATATGAGAATCGGCCTTAATAGGAAATCGCTATAGGATATCGCATTAAGGTCGATTCGCATATGCGTGACACTCAGCTACGCGACGTCGTGCGACATCCCCTGTCAAATGTGTGACACATTGTTTTAAATGGGCACGTCGCGTAGCCATAGTGAGAACGTGCCCATTTAAAACAATGTAATCATTGACAGGCGATGTCGCGTGACGTCGCGTAGCTGAGTGTAGCGTATATGAGAATCGGCCTTAATAGGAAATCGCGATAGGATATCGCATTAAGGTCGATTCCCATATGCTTGACACTCAGCTACGCGACGTCGTGCGACATCGCCTCTCAAATAATGATTACATTGTTTTAAATGGGCACGTCGCGTAGCCATTGTGAGAACGTGCTCATTTAAAACAATGTAATCATTGACAGGCGATGTCGCGTGACGTCGTGTAGCTGGGTGTCGCGTATATGAGAATCGGCCATAATAGGAAATAGCGATAAGATATCGCATTATGGTCGATTCCCATATGCGTGACAGCCAGCTACGCGACGTCGTCCGACATCGCCTGTAAAATAATGATTACATTGTTTTAAACGGGCACGTCGCCTAGCCATAGTGAGAACGTGCCCATTTAAAACAATGTAATCACTATTTGGCACTTGATGTCGCACGACGTCGCGTAGCTGAGTGTCGCGTTATTATTATACGGTAAATACATTAAGAGACCTATTTATGCGAGTTCAAGCAATGTTTCAAAATCATTATTCATATACAAACAATATAATAGTATATTTTGTAACTAGGGCGAAAAGTTGTATAATTTTCACACACACATTTGCTCGAGAGGGAAATTGACAATTTCGCCCGTGTTATAAACAATATTTTTTATTACTCATGCGGGAGGATGTATATTACAAGTTTGGGATCCAGGGGCCATCCAAAGAAAATGGAAACAAAAATGAAGAATTTGCTTTTTTAATTGTCTCCGGTGGTGTGGATTCGTCATAAGAACTCTCCTCGGTCTCCGTATCACTATAGAATTTATTTTCTCACTTTAAAACGTTTTCTTTAATTTTTATCATTATTTTGTTATGAAACAAAATTCTGACACGTCACTTTTTCAATATCGAGGTCTTGATTGCGTTCATTTAATTTTTATTTATTTGTTTATTTTAATATAACCTCGCTAGGTTATTGAATATTTGCGTGCGTTACCCAGGTTATGTGGAAATACAACGAGATAACATGACATTTTACGTATTAAATAATCTACGTCAAGAAGTACTTTTCGCGCATGAGTAATAAAAAAATTGAATGTTATGAAAATGTTATAAAAAAAATCACTTCACGTCACTTTTTGAATATTGAGGTCTTGATTGTGTTCATTTTATTTTTATTTATTTGTTTATTTTAATGTGACCTAGCGATATTGAATATTTGTGTGCGTTACCCAGGTTATATGGAAATACAACGAGATGTGACATTTTACGCATTAAATAATCTACGTCAAGAAGTACTTTTCGCGCATGAGTAATAAAAATATTGTATTCAAACGATAATTGAATTCTTTAAATTTTGTCTATTTCGGAAATTTTCTGTCTATAATAACAAATATTTCGTTTACCTAGCGATATTGAATATTTGCGTGCGTTACCCAGGTTATATGGAAATACGAGATATGATATTTTACGCATTAAATAATCTACGTCAAGAAGTACTTTTCGCGCATGAGTAATAAAAAAAAGTATTCAAACGATATTTGAATTGAATTTTGTCAATTACGGAAATTTTCTGTCTATAATAACAAATATTTCGTTTTTACAAAAAAAAGAAAGCGCAGTTTTTTTTGGGAAACAAAAATTTTGGGAAACCGAGAGCCACTCCAACAATAAACCAAGAATTACTTCCTTCCAAGAAGCGTTTTAATCTCTTAACAATCTTTCGTTCCATCTACCTCCACATAATCTCTTTTCCCAAGAAAAAAAAACCTTAAATTTAAATATAAAATAAATTATTACTCTGTTAAAGACCCAAATTTCTCCGTTGGACGTGGGTTTTGGGACTCCGTGCCCGTTGTAGTGGAACAGCACCCTTTCTTCTTTCGCGTTGCGTCTGAGGGAGGTGCACAGCTTCTTGACGTCTTCGGCGGTCGGGTCGGGGGACTGCTTGTACCTGGCTCGGGGTTGCCACCGCTCGTACTGTTTCTGCAGGTTTAAACCGATAGCTTCTAATGCTTTCGCCGGAGACAAAGATAACGGATCTAAATAATAAAACCAAAAAGTTTAGTTTTGAATCAAATGAGGAACAGGAACATCATTTCAGTAGAAAACTAGACGTTTAGATTGCTTTTTACATATAAATTAACTTCCATTAACTCTTTCCTTAACTAGAATTTTTTCATAATTCGTAGTAAAAATTAGTACAATGGTAAAATTTTACATACAAAATAATCTCTATAACTCCAATTTTTTAACCACCTCGTATTGTCAAAAATTTATGATACCGGATATTGTCTACCATAAACCGTCGATAGTGTAATGCTCGGGCAGATAACCGTTTTATAAACATTTTATTTTTCATATTTTATGATCACCAAAAACTCGAATAAAGCAAAACTAAGAATTTACCAGCGAGTGTGCTGTAGGAACATTACGACAGAATATTATTATCTCGTGCAGCGCCGTCGTTTGGATTTTGAGGCCCCGGGCATTGAGGTGGGGCCCCCAGTAAATAAAAAAAGGGAATAAACAAATAATTTTTAATACATATAAGAAAGGAACATATGTATAGAAGAAATATAATATATTAATATAAAAGAAAAACAAAATTGAACTTTATTTTCCTTGCTTTAATTTCAGCAAAATGGGGGGGGGGGGTCCCCAAAATGCCCCCCCCCAAGCCTCTGTGGGGCCCTCCTTAGTCCGTGGGCCCGGGCATTCGCCCGATTAACTGACGCTACCGACGCTCTCGATAATCGGTAATCTAAAAAGAGACGATATAACCGATATAGGTGCTCAAAGGTGCTATATATTAATTAAATTAAACTCGACGAAGTAAAAAGACGAATTGTACCACGCATTATCTACTTTGGAGAATTTTGTAGATAGAGAATTTTTTAATGGAAAACAATTAATAATTTCTAACTTTTTTAATAAGTAATATATTAATTAAAATTATTTATTTATAATTAATTATAATTATAATTATATTACATCATATTAATAATGTACCTATACAAATTTCTTTTTGGTTTTTGTTTATAAATATATACATATGTATTTACTTTGAATAAATTGTGTATACGTGTATAGTGTATTTTACTCATTTTGTAGTTATGTATTTCTATAACTCCAATTTTCTATAACTCGAATTTTTTTCATGAACTATGGTAATTCGACTTAGGGAAGTTCAACTGTAATTAAAAAAAATATGAAATGGCGTAAGCAGAATATAGACTTTACTTAACATTATTTAAGAAAAAGGTATGAGTTATTCTCAAGCCGCGCATGAGTTACTCTCAAATCTCGTATAAGTTACTCGCAAGTCGATTTATTACATCGGCCTTTATTTTAACCTTGAGTCTATTTGTAATCTCTGTGAATTAGACATTACAAATAGGCGCTAATATATAAGTAATTGTAAGTCACGATTAATTAAGCAAGTCTAGAAAATGTTACATTTTCTAAGCTTGATCTAGTCTTGTCTGTCTAGTTTTGGCTGTCTGGTCTTCTCTGTCTAGTCTTGTCTGTCTAGTCTGTCTAGTATTGTCTGTCCAGTCCTGGCTGTCTAGTCTTGGCTGTCTAATTTCACTAATAGAGAATAAATCAGCATAAATATATTTTAACGAGTTAAACTTTAAAATTTTAATTCTATATTCGGCGTTTTGTCCGCCATAATAGCTTGAATGTCCTCTGCATCTAAAGTTTCATATTTTATTAAAGCTTCTGCTAGCGCTTTGTGTTCCTTCGCATGTGTCTTAATTATATGTTTAGCTCTCTCATAGCTTTCCGATAAAATCTTCTTCATTTCCAAATTAATCAATTCAGTAGTTAAAGGTCCTAAAGCATCTGCGGTAAATGGTTTACTATTTTCTGCTAATGTTCTCAAGCCAACTTCTTTCGAGATTCCCCAATCTTGACCATATGAAATGATCATGAAAAGGATGGGAAATATAAGCAAAGAGTACGGCTTAAAACTAAACATCAGTAAAACCAAAGTCATGATAGTAGACCGGAAAACGAACAACTCTCCGCATATCCAACAGGTAGCCGGTTTCGAAGTAGTGATACATTTATTTACCTTGGCGCCCTCATCACCAACACAGGAGGTAGCGAAGCCGAAATAAGACGACGGCTAGTAATAGCAAGAACGGCCACAACTAAACTGACACGCATATGGAAGGCACGTCAATTAGTATCAGGCTGGTCTCTACTTTAATTTTCCTAATTGGATCATACGCGGCTGAAACCTGGTCGATCAGACAAGCGGACATAAAGAAAATAGATGCATTTGAAATGTGAGTTTACGGACGAATGCTCCGAATGTCATGGACGCAGCACCGCACCAATGTATCGATCCTAGAAGAACTAAAAATCGAGGACAGACTGTCCAAGAGAATAAACCGGAACAAAGTGCGGTATTTCGGGCACGTCTCCAGAAGACCGGATGCTTTAGAAAAGCTGGTGGTTCAAGGCAAAGTCGACGGAAGAAGGTCACGAGGAAGATCTCCAACCCGATGGGTAGACGGAATCAGAAGCTCTCTCTGCACGAGGTCACAGAACTAGCCCAGAACAGAGAGGAGTGGAAAATTGCTTTAAAAATGGTAGAAGCATAGTGCCACCAAACCCTTGTGAGGGTAATAGGACCGAGGAGAGACGTCGCTTGTTTCAAATCAGAACCTGCTCCTGATGTTATTTTGCCAGGTCCGAAAACTAATTCTTCGGCTGCCCAACCGCCCATCATGGTCTCCATCATAGCCAACATTTGGCTCTTTGTAACGCGATATCTTTCCTTTTCGGGGATATAAGCCGTGTGCCCTAGGCTGGGTCCTCTGGGTATAATAGTAACTTTATGTAGTGGATGACTATCTTTCGTGTAGAAAGCGACGATAGCGTGACCGCCCTCGTGATAGGCAGTGATTAGATTGGCTTATTCGTCTGGAAGTCGCGATTTGCGTTCAGGTCCCATCAAAACTTTATCACGGGACGATTCCAAGTATTTCATACTAACACAATCCGCTCCATCAATTGCAGCTCTAGTGCAGCCATGGTTTCGAGGTCTGCTCCAGTTTCAGTGGTGCCCCTAGCCAAGAGTTCAACGATTTCTTTTGCTAAAATTTTATCTAAATATAAGCCTGATTTCCTTTCGTCCTGTATATTCTGGTGTAGGCACCGTCACCTCCACATCAAATCTTTCAGGTCTAAGTACAGCTTGATCTAAATCGTCACGCCTGTTGGTAGCTCCTAGCACTACTACACCCTCATTTTGGTGGAATCCGTCCATTTCACTCAACAATTGATTGACAGCTTGATTCGCGTAAGGATGTAAAACGCTGTTCGTTCTCTTGGCACCAACAGAATCAATTTCATCAATAAATATCACACACACATGGTGCTCTCTCTTTTGCAACCTTGAATAAGCCTCGAACTCGTCTAGCAGCTTGGCCTACTAAAACCTCATCAAATTGAGGTCCTGCAGCATGGAAGAATAGAACACCTGCTTCACCTGCCACAGCTCTAGCCAACAGAGTTTTTCCAGTTCCTGGTGATCCAACTAATAAAAAGCCTTTGGGTAATTTCCCGTCTAATGTTGAAAACGTTTGTGGACTTGCAAGAACTCAACAACATCTTTCAACACCTGCTTTGCTTCATCTGCTTCCTTCACATTATCAAATGTAACATGAATATCTTCCAGATCAACTTCCACTTGATTTCCCAATTCAATTCTGAAAACTGAACCACTCGTACTGGCTATAAGACTAACAACAGTGGCTAGAAATATTGCCACAGTTAGAACTTGTTGGACAATTTTAAAATATCTGGCAGCTTTTCCAGTTTTTTTTATTGTTTCCTAGAAGATATCCCTCAGCAAAGGCAATTTTTTTTCTTTGCCTTTCAAGTTCAATCATATTGGGATTCTCTGGATTGAGAATTTTGCTCATTTTTTCTCCACTTTGTGTAATTTCCTGTGGTTTGGATTCAGGGGTTTCTAATGTACCTAAGCCTAACATATTTTTAATTCTTGCCATTGGAGTAGGATTTTTGTACATTTCAGCACGAACACTTCTATCCATTTTAAACTTCTGACTTGGATATCAAAGGTAAATGGTTGTGCAGTTTTGATACTGTTGAGAAACTTTTGGTAAAAACCTTGAGATATTTTTAGTTGTCGGTTCTTGTTGATTATTAACGTTGGAACTTTATTTTTAATAATTTCTTGCTCAGGGATGCCACATTTGTTCTCAAAGAAGGCATCTCCAGAAATATAGGAGACATTTAGTTTGTTTATGAAATGATTTTCGAAGAGTAGGTTTGGTTTAAGGTGTTTGGTAAAAGAAAAGTCACAGTCTTTGACAGCTTCGAGGAAACTTTCAAGACATCAAAATTTAGGTTCTTGAGTTTGTGCAGCTTTCTTCTGGAAATATGCCTGGATTATTTGTTTGGGGCTTAGTATTGCTGATACTTGCGATAGAGATAAGAGCGCCTGAATTTGATTCTGGAGAGAAAACATTTTTTTTTTGGTTTTACATAAAGGACGACGTAGTTTCGAGGACGATTTATAACTATCTTTTATGTATTACAACAAACCAAAATATGACGAAATTTTTATAACCTTTCTGAAAATAAATGTTAGCTACTCTCTAAGAGCCACTTTTCTTGGCTGTCCAGTCTTGTCTGTCTAGCATAGACCAAGTGATCATAAAAAACCTTAGACCAGCATATGGAGAGCCCAAGTAGCGACTGTTTAACTTTCACAGAAACAAGCACGAGAACTAATAGAGAAAGGCAGGTTAAGGATTGGCTGGGTACAATGCAGAGTAAGGGAAAGAATCCAACTGGAGAGATGCTATAGATGCTGCAAAGCAGGACATTACGGCAGCACATGTAACGGACAAGACAGACAAAATCTATGCTTCAATTGTGGGCAAGAAGGCCACAAGGCAAACGACTGCAAGAATGAGCCTTATTGCCCAATATGCATTATGAAGGGTCACAGGTCGGATTCTGGAATGTGTCCGGAATTCAAGAAAGCTTTGGCGGAGGCGAAGCAAACAAGATGGCCTTGAGTAATTAGAGTAATTGGAAGATTAGAGAATTGGAAGATTAGAGTAATTAGATAGAGTTCTTTGCCTTGATGTCCTTTTTTGCGTCGGTGTACCAGTTTGGATCAATTACTAGTTTTTTGTTAGGTTCACTTATCAGTACTACATCTGTTTTTAGTTCTGTGACTGTTGCATGCAAGATGTCATGTGCTGCCCGGCATCTCATCAAATTAATTTGGAAGATTAGAGTTAATTGGAAGATTAGAGAATTGGAAGATTAGAGTAATTAGATAGAGTTCTTTGCCTCTAATCTTCCAATTACTCTAATCTTCCAATTCTCTAATCTTCCAATTAACTCTAATCTTCCAAATTAATTTGATGAGATGCCGGGCAGCACATGACATCTTGCATGCAACAGTCACAGAACTAAAAACAGATGTATTACTGATAAGTGAACCTAACAAAAAACTAGTAATTGATCCAAACTGGTACACCGACGCAAAAAAGGACACAGCGGAACGTACTTTACGATGGAGTACTTCGGCTGGAGCTATCTGAAGGGACTAAGCTAACAGGCTTCGCTGATGATCTTGCACTAACAATTGTCCGCAAAACAGAAAAGGGTATCATGCTAAGGGCCAATCAAGCAATCAAACAAATTGTCTGCTGGATGGAGTCAAAATCACTGCGCATAGCACCTGAAAAAACTGAAGCAGTTTTGTTGACGGGATACAGAAAACTTGCACACATCTCCTTCCAAGTACTGGATACAGAAATTATACCTAAAGCAAACATCAAATATCAGGGAATTATAATCGACAAGTGTTTGTCTTTTAAAGAGCACTTTAATATGGCAGCAGAGCGTGCAATAAAAACCACGTCTGCCCTCGAAAAACTTATGCCCAATGTTGGAGGGCCTAGGAGCAGCAAATGCAGGTTGCTCAGCACAGTTGCCTAGTTTGCAATGTTGTATGGTGCCCCTATCTGGGTGGAAGCCACTAATAGAAACAATATTGGAAAACTAGTTGCTTATCAGAGAAACCTGGCTCTGCGTGTATGTAGTGCCTATCGGACAGTGTTCAGAGATGCAGCGTTAGTTATCTCAGGCATTCCGCCAATAGACCTGCAAATCAGGCTAAGGAAATACCTACATTATGCTTTCAAAGACGACATAACAAGAAACAAGGCAAATGATAACCTCTTAAGGCAATGGCAGGAAGTGTGGAATATGACACCAAAAGGCGAGTGGACAAGGATACTCATCCCCAATATAGAGACTTGGTACGGACGAAAACATGGAGAACTAAATTACCACTTAACCCAAATACTCACAGGCCATGGGTGCTTTAAGGAATTCCTTCACAACATCGGGATGGCATCAGATCCAGACTGTATATACTGCGGACAACTAGACAACGTAATCCATACGCTATACCAGCGTTTCTCAAAGTGGGCGATATCGCCCACTAAGTCGTTTTGGGGGTCGCTCGGTAGCCAGGGGGCGATATAGGGGGCGGTAGGTAGCCAGGGGGCGGTAGGTATCACGAGCTATACAATGTATTTCTGTTAATTTAAAACAAACAAATAGGTTCGACAAAATTGTTCGTTGTTCAGTATTATACAAGCGGCTACGCTCGTCTGCTATTCGCTGCTGGTAGATCTACCACCTTTCTGGAACTGTCTGGCCCAAATCTATTACCTTAAAAAAAATCTACCAACTTTTCAAATTTCTGAAAAAAAAAATGTTTATAATGCCTTCACTTTCTTTTCACGAATCACAATTATTGTTGCTAATTATTTAAGAATTCATTTATTATTAATCTAAATGGGTTGTCAGAACTAAACTTACAATTCATTTTGCATTATATATTTTTTAATTGATTTTAAGTGATGATGTTACAAGAAATTGCGGCTTGTCCTTACTAGCGCGTGTATTCTAGATATATAAATTTTACTTTGTCAAAATCAACTTTGCTAGATTTCTAGTGAGTATTTAAGTATTTTCGTTGTTTTATAATAAAAATTTCATGATTTGGGGGGCGTTATTAACGTTAGCATATCACACGTGGGCGATGAGACAAATAAGTTTGAGAAACACTGCGCTATATGATTGCCCGAGATGGGACAAAGAACGCAAGGATATAGAGTTTATCAATCCTAGATAAACCTAGATAAACAATTACCTAGACAACCTTAATCCAAGGAATAAAATTGAACAAATGTTACAATCACAAGAAGACTGGGACACTATAAACAGAATGATCAAGAAGATCCTATCCCAAAAAGAAGCTGATGAACGTCTCTAGAAAAAGAGGAAAACAACCTAAGCAACCACCAGCTACCATGTACTGCGATAGAAGACACAAATACATTTAACACATTTTATTGTAAATTTATTTTATTGTATTTAAATAATATGACAACTGACACCCTGAATGCAAATGCTACAAGCGTTGCCAGGGTGCTCAAGGTTTAAAAAGTCTTGTCTGTCTAGTCTTGTGTGTCTGTCCTCCTTGGTGGTGTAGTTGACAACATACCCGCCTTTCAATGCGGGAGACCCGGGTTCAAATCCTGGTCGGAGAGACAAAAAGTAGGGCGGTTCTCACTAACCATCCAGGCTGCCCACCCTGAATGAATGCAAAATATGCGATACCAGGGTGGCACATACTAAAAGCCAAAGTGGAATAGGGGGTTTATTGAGAGCTTCCACCAAACCACTTTATTAGTCTTGTGTGTCTAGTCTTGTCTGTGTAGTTTTGTCTGCCTAACCTGTCTAGTCTTGTCTGTCTAGTTTTGTCTGTCTAGTCTTGGTTGTCTAGTATTGTCTGTCTAGTCTTGGGTGTCTAGTCCTGTCTGTCTAGTCTTGTCTGTTTAGTCTTGGCTGTCTAGTCTTGTCTGTCAAATCTTGTCTGTTTAGACTTGTCTGTCGTCATGGCTGTCTACCCTTGTCTGCCTAGTCTTGTCTGTCTAGTCTTGGCAGATTAGTCTTGTCTGTTTAGCCTTGTCTGTCTAGTCTTCTATGTCTAGGCCTGTGTGTCTAGCCTTGTCTGCCTAGTCTTGTCCGTCTAGTTGTGGCTGTCTAGCCTGGTCTGTTTAGTCTTGTCTGTCTAGTTTTGTTTGTCTAGTTTTGGCTGTTTAGTCTGTCTAGTCTTGATTGTCGAACTTATCTAAATTAAAATGACACATCAATGAGAGGTACTTGAATCCTAAATAATTAATGACTATTTTAAGTGTTAGATAATAAAGTAAATGTATAATAAGTAAAAAAATAAGAAATGTTAATATTTACCGATCCAACATTCGAGTCGTGCACAGGGTTGCGTTTTAACAATATCTGGAGGGTCGACACCAACATTTAAGCACAGCACGAGAGCGACACTGACAGTTTTCATCTGTAAATTTGTAGGTTAGACCACCATGTAGTTGATAAGGCCTGGGGAATACGTACCCTCTCTTTCATTCTCCAAGTCTGTGTGATGCACTGTATACCCTCGATGGTGTCGACGTGCCTGTCCTCGTTGAAGCAGAGGGCCAGGTCTCTGTCGGTGACCTTCTGCTCATCATCTGAGTCCTCAGGCCTGAGGTCCTTGCCAGCCATGGTGTGGGCGCGGTGGTTAGTGGAGATCACGGGGGCCCGACATTCGGGGCGGGACTGGGGACACCTCGGCGAGTGCGGATTTGTTTTTATTTGTTTTTCGTAGAGCAGCAGCACACGGGAACTTTTTGACTCATGTCATAACACACTTTCGACGAGTGTTCGCAAAGTGCGCACGCGAACAACATCTCTGGTGGGATGGATTATGTGCAGTTTGCAATTTTCGCTAATAGATGAGCCGAGTGGACGCTGAGCGTTGCAATTTGCTCTGCCCGATCGGCTTAACTAATCTTATTTTGTTTACTTAAGTCTATTCGCTTTAGGCGAAACTTTTATTTTTTTTATAAACTTTGCATTCTGTTATTTTTTTTAAATACACTTTTTGTATCTGTTTTTCTATAAAAACGAAGTAGTTTGTAGTTTTGATTTGTAGAGGGAGACATTTTCTAAGTAGAAATCTACAGCGTAGTAGCTCCATCACATTAAGTCGACTGTTATTAATGTTGTGCTTCAAGAGAAATAGTGTCCGAACTATATTAACCAAATGCATGGAATTAAGGTGGACTATACGAATTTCTGGGGATAATTCCGAATCTTTAGTCCTTGTCACGATTATTTATAACTCGTTTTTTGGTCCTGATTTTATAGAATTTGTCCCGAAAAACGTTAGTGTCAGTGTTGCCACCCTTCCGACTTATACATTGCGTGTCCGGATGAAATCCAAAAATATCCGGGTTATCTCTGAATTGGACTACCATTTCGATTTCATCAAATCGATTGTCAAATAAATACAGGGTGACAAATTAAGAATGTCCTGATTTTAAACTGCAATTATCAAAAAAAATAAAAAAATGAGTTGGACAATAAATTTTTTATTGAACATTGTAGCGTAAGTCCAAAATTTAATAACGAGTTAAATGCTTCACCTTTCGTGACCGAGCGGTGTATTTTGGGTACCCCAGATGCGGTTTTTTTAAAATAACTTTCCAGCTTTTTTTTCTTTATATTTTTCCCTCCAGGTAATCCCAAAAAATATATTTGTAAGCCCTTTTCTAATAAAAATAATCATTTTAATTTCAAATTTTCCACGAAAAAATGAAATTAATTATATGGGGTACTTCTGTTACCCCAACGGTCTGTAGTGTATCGGAATCAGTAGGGAAAGATGATGCGTTCTAGATCCTCCTCCTCCTCAAACCTCCTCTGACCTTGACCCCTAACCTAACCTTGACCTTGGAACTTCCGGTTTCGACTTCCAGTTTCAACTTCCGGTTTCGACTTCCGGTTTCCGGTTTCGACTTCCGGCCGCCATTTTCGAACTTCCAGATGCGCGGGAAAATTCAAAAAATAGACGCGAGGCGGGAAAATTCAAAATTAGGTGCTGGCGGAGGCAAATGAGATGTGTAGTTGGTCGCATACATCAACGGGACTAAATACATGAGACTAGACAGACGGGGCTAGATCCATGAGACTAAATACATGAGACTAGATAGACGGGGCTAGATACATGGAGCTAGATACATGGGGCTAGATACATGAGACTAGATAGATGGGACTAGATACATGAAACTAGATAATACTGAACTAAAATATATAAGGGATTGTTTAATTAAACTAAAATATATTTTCGATTGTTTTTTGATTACTGCTCTGGCTTGTTGATTAGGTTCGACTGGATGTTTGCTAGCAATAACAACTTCCTGTTATCTTATCAGCGGTGAGCGAGTGTTAGTTTCCAAGAGAATGAAAGGTTGTAAAATAAAGAAAACTCCACATAAAATTTATGGTTTTATTTAAGTCTAATATTAATACATTTAAATTTACATCAATACATTTAAATACTTATATAAACATTCAACATTTCTTGCAATACATTTAGAATAGTCGCTAATATGATTTATACATACAATGGTTCATTTTAATTAAATTTTTAAATTAATTTTCGAACTATTCCCGACAATGGGGTGTATTCAACGGCAGCTTCACACAAAATAAGGCAATAGGCTCGAGTGTTTGGCTTGAATGCTTGCGTAGCTTCAAATTCAATTTTTAAATCAACAGCAGATGATTTAATACTCTCATTTTGTTTAGATACATCAAACACAAAAAGAACATGATCCTTGAATTGTATCATATCTAATATCGGCTCATTTCTGCGTTCATAGTAACTGTTTTGGAAAGTGGCATACATGTAATAAAGTTGTGCATAATCACCACTATCCATATTAAGATTGAAGTTTTCATAAGGATATGAATCCGAGTTTAGGTCAATTTTCATATTTCGCAGCGATGCATTATCAAATTCGGACGCGTTTTTTACATGAGCATCTCTTCGCCCCTCTTGCAGTGCAATTATAACGTATCGAGGCTTCTCCAAAGTTGTAGATGTTTTTACAGACCAGATATCTCTGTCGGTATTTTTTAAAGCAGGTAGTTCATGCAACTCCTACCTACGAAACGGTATTAATATCGGTTTATCTTCTTCGAGTGTATCCAATACATTCAATCGAGCTTCGTCGTTGAGTTGGATATGGGGAATTCGCCAGTAAATTTGATCAATATTGAATCTTATATTTGCATCTCCTTTGTAGCAGTTCACGTCAGTTCTAGCTCGTAGTAGAATTAATTCCTGCTTTACATTAATTAACATTTTTGTATAATCCTCAGCAAAACCCAATAAATATTTCAATGGAATTAGAGCATAGAACTTTCTGTTATTATCAAAGTATGTAACATTTGTAGCATTTTCAGCCCAGCCGCAAAGGTCGAGTATATGTTGATCTCGCTTGGTGTTGGAGAGTAATCCTTTCATCGTGCTTGTAATTCCTACATCTCTATTCTTATCTACTTCAACTCCATTCAATTCATAGCGAATTTCATCAAACAGAAACGCATATGAGTTTTTCACAAGTTCAAAGTTGTGTGTAGTTGCAGGTGGAATGAGTTTCGGAATATTAACGGTTCCGCTTACATAAATATAACTTTCGCTAGGATAAGTGTAAATATCCTGGTGTTGGATCCTAATACGAATCTCATCATTGTTTTCATAATTTTGAGCTATAGGAAAATACGTGTGAAATTCACTCTTTGTAATAGTATCCTCATAGTCAACTTTGGAGAATAT
Source organism: Phosphuga atrata (assembly GCA_944588485.1). Lineage (NCBI taxonomy): Eukaryota > Metazoa > Arthropoda > Insecta > Coleoptera > Silphidae > Phosphuga > Phosphuga atrata. The sequence goes on along the minus strand of OX155893.1, from coordinate 13,473,758 downwards.
ATCTATTTTATCCATACTGTCGCTTTAACTTATATCCTAGAGATAATAGTTTATTTTTTAATATAGGTGTTAACTCTTTGAGATGTAAATGTCGAGTGGTAGAATTGTAGTATGGGATCCTTTGTTCAAAGGCGGTTTTGGGCGTGAGCCCGTCCTTCCGCCGTTGTGAGTTTTGTTTTTCTGTTGTTGTTTTGTTATTTAGTGTGTTGTTGTCGTCGGTTTTTGTTTGTCTTTCGGTTTTTTTTCTTTTTTTTTAAATTTTAGTTTTTCATTTCGTTTCCTCCTTGGCTTGTTTCGGTGGTCTGTGTTAGGTTCTGCTTGGCTGCGGGTAGGTCTTGTTTCCTTAGTTTATTCTTGGTCCTTTGTCTTTTTGTCTTGATTTTATTGTCGGTTGTTTTCTCTTCCTCTTGGTCTGGTTGCGCATCGGGCGGTTTCTTTTGGGGGCTTCGGTTCTTTTCTTGGCGGCGACTTCGGTCGTATTTTTGGGGGCGGCGTCGGTGGTTGAATTTTTGGGGGCGGCATCGGTGGAATCTTCGGTGGCGGTTACGGTGGTCTTCTTGGCGGCGGATTCAGTGGGGTATTCGGCGGCGGTTTCGGTGGTATCTTCGGCGGTTTCGGTGGAATCTTCGGCGGCTTCGGTGGAATCTTCGGCGGCTTCGGTGAAATCTTCGGCGGCTTCGGTGAAATCTTCGGCGGCTTCGGTGAAATCTTCGGCGGCTTCGGTGAAATCTTTGGCGGCAGTTTCGGTGGAATCTTCGGCGGTTTCGGTGGCTTCGGTGAAATCTTCGGCGGCTTCGGTGAAATCTTCGGCGGCATCGGTGGAATCTTCGGCGGCGGTAACGGTGGTCTTCTTGGCGGCGGTTTCAGTTGGGTATTCGACGGCGGTTTCGGTGGAATCTTCTGTAGCGGTTGCGGTGTTTTTTTCGGCGGCGATTTCGGTGTTCTTCTTCCTTTTCATTATGTAGAGAATCATTTCCTCTATAACGTTGTCGTCCAGGGTATCCAGGTAGCCTGGGTCGAGGAGCTTTTGCGCGGCTTCGTTGAGGGTTGTCGGAGTACAGGTTGACATGTTGCAGCTGCGACGGTCGCTGAGACTATGATGATGGTAGAATTGTCCGAAACAACCGCTTTTATACGTTTTCCGTGAAAATTAATTCCCATCTCTCTCTCTCTCTCTCCCTCTCGCTCTCGCTCTCACTTAATACTCTGCAGCTCTAATCGGTTATGTGTAGCGTGGGGTCACATAGACCTCACACCCTGTTTAGCGTGGGGTCACATAGACCTCACACCCTGTTTAGCGTGGGGTCACATAGACCTCACACCCTGTTTAGCGTGGGGTCACATAGACCTCACACCCTGTTTAGCGTGGGGTCACATAGACCTCACACCCTGTTTAACGTGGAGTCACATAGACCTCACACCCTCATTGATGCAAAGAACTCTGCACGATATAAATAGGGTTGGATAGCATTTATAATTTAGTGTTAACGCTGGTGTTTTACTATCAAGATGTTGATTGTATTTGGTGAGAACCGTGCCCGTAATAAAACCATCTATTGGACTCCACTTAGAATATCTACTAGTTTATCACCATCATATAAGACGCTTCCTAGACGTCAAAAGAATAAAGTTGAGAGTTTGAATGGTGACTATGATAATAATAGAGAAAAATATGCACATATTCCTGATTCAATAAACCAATCAGCTGTTTGTTCATCCAACGCTAAAGATAGTGAACATTTCCTCGAGAAAACGGATGTTAAATGTCAAAAGAATGAAGTTGAGAGTTTGAATGCACATGTTCCTGATTCAATAAACCAATCAGCTGTTTGTTCATCCAATGCTAAAGATAGTGAACATTCCCTCGAGAAAGCGGATGTTAAAAGACGGTGTGTTGGTTGTTATAAAGAAAACCGAATGATATTTGGAAGACAAAAGGCCTCAAGTAAAACTAGTTGTGTAAAGTTTCGCTGTAATAAGTGTGCAAGTCATTATTGCTTAAGCTGCTTCTTCCGAACGCATAACATATACAAAGCATGACCACTATTTGTATTTCAATGTATTGATGTAAATTTAAATGTATTATTATTAGAATTTAATAAAACCATAAATTTTATGTGGAGTTTTCTTTATTTTACAACCTTATCCATCTCCCCGTCTGTCTAGTCTCATGTATCTAGCCTCATGTATCCAGCCCTATGTATCTAGCCCCATGTATCTAGTCTCATGTATCTAGTCCCGTCTATCTAGTCTCATGTATTTAGTCCCGTCTATCTAGTCTCATGTATTTAGTCCCATGGATCTAGCCCCGTCTGTCCAGTCTCATATATTTAGTCCCGTTGATGTATGCAACCAACTACACATCTCATTTGCCTCCGCCAGCACCTAATTTTGAATTTCCCCCGCCTCGCGTCTATTTTTTTAATTTCCCCGCGCATCTGGAAGTTCCGAAAATAGTGGCCGGAAGTCGAAACCGGAAACCGGAAGTCAAAACAGGAAACCGGAAGTCGAAACCGGAAGTCGAAAACGGAAGTCGAAACTGGAAGTCGAAACCGGAAGTTCCAAGGTCAAGGTTAGGTTAGGGGTCAAGGTCAGAGGAGGTTTGAGGAGGAGGAGGATCTAGAACGCATCTTTCCCTACTGGAATCCTACGTGTAAAATTTATGTATCATCCTGTCAACGGTCAGCCGAATACGTGAACCAATTGGGGGAATTCTAAAGTCAAAATCAGGATATGGCTGAAAAGCGTAACCACCTGCAGCTACAAGATGCAGAGCCCATAATATACTAAATTGTCGCGAAGGTTTGCAAAATAAAGGTGAGGTATACATTTGCAAAAGAAACAGGCCAGCTTCTTACTTCAATAAAAAGACGCGTTCCAGTGTTTTATAAATGAAGATAGCTGATATATGCAGCTGATAGCTGATATATGCAGCTGACATATGCACACAAATCAACATGGGGAAGTCTATATAAATTTTTTTAATAAAAGCTTACCAAATGACTTGGTAAAATGTTACATTTGATGAATTATAGGCTTTCATTGCAGTGGATATTTCACTTGGCGGAAATGTGGGCTGAAAATGAAGCTTTTCAAGCAACCACTGCTGTAATGTCTCGGAATAGATTCAAGATGATATATAGACACTTAAAACTTCATGACCCTTCCACAAAGGTATGATTTTGATGATCCTCTGGGTGCAGACGCTGGTTGTAGCCGCCCATTCTCAGTCAGACGCTGCTGTAGTGGATTAACTTAGCTTCCTTTCTCAGCTTTCAGGTCGGGGCCTGTTCCCATACCAATCTAACAACTCGTCCATCCTCCTGTCTCTTTACTTGGCCGGCTCATCTTAGTCTTTCCGCTTTTATCGTCCCTACAATGTCTGGTTGGTCATATAGTTCTTCTATTTCCTTGTTTTTCTTACTGCGGCACTGTTCTGTAGTTTCATCCCTTATAGGCCCGTATATACACCGTAGTATTTTTCTCTCTGCAACCCTCAGTCTGTTCTCGTTCTCGTCATTGTCCAGGTTTCTTATAATGGAGTGGTTGGTATATTCTTATTTTTGTCGTCCGAAACACATTTTTTGATTTAATTATTCTCTGCAATGCAAAACAACATCGATTGGCACTTTGTATTCTGTTGTTAATTTATTTGGTCATATCATTGTCCGACGTGATATTGGCACCCAGATATTTAAATTCCTGGACTCTTTCGAAGTTGTATTGATCCATCGTCACATTTTGTCCTATCCTATCCCTACAGTTTATTCCTTGATGTGCTCATGTACTTGGTTTTACTCTCGTTAATTTTTAGGCCCATATTTTCCGCTGCAGATTCTATTTTTTAAAACTCTTCTTTAACGTTCCTGGTTGTATTTCCAATGATGTCTATGTCATCCGCAAAGGCCAATATAAGACGCGGGCCCCGATTTCTAAATAGCAGTGTCTCCGTTTTTGCCTCCCTCACTACCTCCTCCAGAGCTATATTAAAGAGGAGCGGGGAGATGGCGTCTCCCTGTTTCAGACCATTATTTATCGTAAAAAAGGTTGATAACTTTCCTCCAATCCGTACTGCACTGTTGGAGCCTTCCATTCTGAACTTTGTTAAGCTGACAAGTTTACTCTGAATTCCCAGTTCCATCATAGCATTTCGTTTGAAGTCGATGAAGAGTTGATGTATGACTTTATCGTATTCCCAGCACTTCTCCATTAGTTGACCTATTTTGAAGATCTGGTCTACAGTTGATCTTCTTTTCCTGAACCCACATTGGTAGTCGCCTAGCTGGTGTTCAACAGAGGGAGTTAGTCTTTCAAGTAGTACAAGGGACCAGACCTTATATCCCGTATTTAAGAATGATAAAGATATTCCCCGATACTTGGAGCATTGAAGTTTTGCCCTTTTTGCGTAGGGGTACGATGACACCCTCTTTTCAACTACTTGGTATTTTCAAATCTGGAGTATGAGGGTGTGGAAGTATTTGATAAGAGTTTCTTCTCCATATTTGAGACACTCTGCATGTATTGTATCCTTACTTGGCGCTTTGTTATTTTTTATTCTCATGATCGCCTTCGTTACCTCTTCAAGGGTTGGCTCCTCGACCAGTGGATCTGCGGTGTAGTATGTGACCGTACTTCTTCCTTGGTCCTGCTGCGCGTTCAGTAATTGGTCGAAGAAGCTTCTCCACGTCTCCAACACCTCGTTTTTATCTGTCACTAGTCCTCCGTTATCTGTTTTAAGAAACATGTCAATGTTTAAAATGTACAAAAAAACATTACTGTGGATTTTTTAAATTCGGGAAGCTCGTTCCAGACTATAGTTTCTAATCTTAAGTTCTTTTCCTTTTGATACTTTCCTTTTGATTATTTAAAAAGTGGAAGCTGACCTACGTTTGGAATTGAGGGTCCTCATGTTGACATGCTACATGTTTCCAGTATTTCTGTACGGATGTGAAGCAGGAAAGTTCATTCAAATAATTGGAAAATATCAGCAAGTCAACGAGACGACTGGAGGCAGAAAATATGGGATGTCTAGGTCCAAATGGGACTATAGCGACTGCCACAAAAAAGAAGAAGATACAAAGCTGGACTTTAAACCTCGCTATGAAAAAAAAGATCGAAGCCTTGGAAATGTTCTACTGAATACTGAATATAAAAGAACTACTGCATACTATGAAGAAAGGCCGAATACCTGGAGCACATCAAGATAGGTTTTTACATCAAGATAGGAAGCGTTACGATCTCCTACGGTTAATTATTTCGGGGAAAATACATAAAAAGAGGTCGATTGGCAGACGACAGAATACATAACTGAAAGACCTACGCCGTTCAACTGTATGACTACTGATGTCTTCCGAGCATCCGTGTCAAGAACGATAATGATTAATTGTATCGCCTACCTTCGGAAAGAGAGTGCATACGAAGAAGAAGATTAATATTAAAAGAATATAGTGAATTTTCGTTAAGGCCATAAAGAAGAACAAGCAGGGTTTATTGTGGATTCTAAACGGACAACCGATCAATAAAATAAAATACGCGGATGACTCGCTGAATGAAGACTTGTAAGGAGTGGTAGAAAAAACGAATGTCATTAGCTTTCAATACATGTTGAAATTGAATCTTAAAAAACAAAATATATAATCATTTCAAAAGCTGCAACACCTAATGCTCCTCATCATTGACAATATCCGCATCGAGAAGGTAACCAAATACAAGTACCTTCGTACCTGGATAACAAGCGGACTGCTTCGATTTTTTAGAGCAAGCATATTATGAGAGATAGTATGGTAACTACAGGGGCATAACACTACAAAAGACCGTCTATAAAATACTATCATACGTCATCGCAGAAAGCATCCAAGTATACGAGGAACCCAGACTTGGAACATATTAATGTGGTTTTAGACCTGGCCACTTTACAACGGATGAGCTCTTCATTTTACATCAAATTCTAGAAAAGACCAATGAATTCAACATAGATACCTTCCATTTCTTCATCGATTTCAAGGCAGCTTCTGATAGTATATTACGGCCGAAGCTTTGCGAAGCCATGAATGAGCTTGAGATACCAGAACCTCTCATAAACCTCACAAAAATGTCTAGGGTAGTATGCTGTGTCAAAATGCAAAATGATATATCGAACCCGTTTGAAACGGAGGTTGGCGGGAGACAGGGTGATGCGCTAGCATACCTACTGTTTAACATAACCTTGGATAAAGTAGTTCGAGAGGCTCAACTGAATAATAGATGCACTATCTTCAACAAATCTATTCAAATCCTGGCCTATGCAGATGATGTAGATAATATTACTAGAATCATACGACAGGCCAAAGAAACGTTAACAACTTTTGAAGCCACAGCAAACAACATGGGACTACACGTAAATGAACAAAAAAACTAAATTTATGGCGGCAACAAAAAACCAAAGAGTGCGAGACATTGGACAGAACATCACAATTAATGATGATAATTTCTAAAGGGCGAGGGAGTTTGACTATCTGGGTGCGACAATAACGGTAGATAATAACAACACTGCAGAAATCTGAATACGCATTATGTTGGCAAATAGGTGCTATTTTGGCCATGCAAAGTACCTTCGCAATCGTAATCTATCAAGAACTACAAAAATTAGGATATATAGAAAGAACACTCATCATACCAGTCTTAATGTATGGATCCGAGACATGGACCCTGACAAAAAGAGACGAATCTCTGTTGATGATCTTTGAAAGAAAGATATTGCGAAAAATATGTCTATCTATAATATGTTTTCTATAGACAAGCCGGTAACAAGGACATAGTAACTACAATCAAAATCGGTAGATTGCGATGGGCACGGCATGTGAACAGATATGATGACAATAATTCTGCAAAAAAGATCCTTAAAGCAGAACCCATAAGCAGAAGAGGGCGAGGAAGGCCAAAGCTGCGCTGGAAGGATGGTGTAAGCGAAGTCGCAGGAAAGATACGTACACCAAACTGGACGATGCAGACCAGAGACAGGAATGAATGGCGAAAGAAGCTGGAGAAGGTCGAGATCCTACTATAGGGTTGTATGGCCATTGATGATGATGATATTATGAGACATTAAAGCATGTTTCGACAAGATGGGCTAATCTTTATAAAGCTTTAGATAGACTGGCCAGCTATCAAGGCCTATTGTATTAAACGAGGTCTGGAAGGATGCGACCGCACAATTTGGTAATTTATATACGAGGTTTTTTTTGTTTTTTGGGAGGGGCGTAGCAGACATATAAATTAACCTGACATGTGGACCCCCCGAAATAACGTGTAAAGAGCGGTTGTGTAAAGGCAGTGTAAAGAGCGGTTCCAGGATGTTCATCCTGGAACCGCTCTTTACACAGCATTAACCTCAAGGATGTCGCCGCTCTGCTTATAGCATCTACATTTTTTTCCGTACGTCCTCCTTTCAGTGAGGTATGCATAGGTCGTTGTCATTGATTCCATTCTTCCCAAGACTATTGTTGAAGACTGTGCTAATTGTTAATTGCGTAGATTGTTCTTAATTTAGCTAAAATGTGGTTTAATTAATTTTAAGCATTATCTATAATTAAATGTACTTCATTACGTTTTCAATACATTGAGGAATACTGCGGTTGTTAGTTAACTTCTTAGAGCAGTGTAAGGTTTCCGTTTTATCGATTTGCCGTCTTGGCTGAAATACAAAGTTTATGAGACGAGATGGAAGGTACGGTTTGCATAATGAATGTGTTCAATATAGAGAAGTGTCGTGTAAATAATTACTGAATCTCGTAAACAGCTTCGACCATCCGAGCCTAATCGGAGGCGACGTAACTCGCGAACCGTTTCAACCCAGAATGTGAGACTATGCAACAAGTTAAATCGTATTCAATGAGCGATTCTAAATCTTTGACACTTGGTGTTTGACACTTCACAGCATTGCTTTGAATTGTTTAAAGCCCTTCCAGACTTAAAACTAGTTTCTAATCTTAAGTTCTTACCGTTTTGATACTTCCCAGCATTTCTCTGGATTATTTAAAAACTGTAAGCTCCTTATTTTCTTTTCTCTTTGATACTTCTGTGCATTGGTTCGGATTGTTTAAATGCTGGCTCCTTCCAGACAGACAGGAAGCTCCTTCCAGACATACAACAAGTCTCTAATCTTAAGTTCTATCCTTTTTGATAGCTCCCAGCATTTCTCTGGATAATTTAAAAACTGGAAGCGCGTTCCAGGCTTAAAACAAGTTTCTAATCTTAGGTTCTTTTCTCTTTGATACCCTTCTGCATTGCATTGGATTGTTTAAATGCTGGAAGCTCGTTATAGACTTAAAACAAGTTTGTAATCTTAAGTTATTTTCTTTCTTATACTTCCCAGCAGGGGTCGAAGGATACCTTGAACTGCTTAGGGAAACTTCGGCAGCAATACATTCACCAACTAATTCGAGATGCTATATGCACAATATATCAAGAAATGAAGCGGAAGGCTGAAGACAGAGCAGAGTGGAGAATTGCTGCAAACCAATCTTCGGATTGAAGACCATTGATGATGATGACCTCCCAGCATTTCTCTGGATTATTTAAAATCTTGAAGCTCCTTTCAGGCTTAAAACAAGTTTATAATCTTAGGTTCTTTTCTCTTTGACACTTATCTGCATTGGTTTGGATTGTTTAAATGCTGGCTCCTTCCAGACAGACACGAAGCTCCTTCCAGACATATAACAAGTCTCTAATCTTAAGTTCTTTCCTTTTTGATACCACCAAGCATTTCTCTGGATTATTTAAAAATTGGAAGCTCATTCCAGGCTGAAAACAAGGTTCTAATCTTAGGTTCTTTTCTCTTTGATACCCTTCTGTATTGCATTGGATTGTTTAAATGCTGGAAGCTCGTTCCAGACTTAAAACAAGTATCTAATCCTAAGTTCTTTTCTTTTTTATGCTTCACAGCATTATTTAATAAGTGAAAGCTCTTTCCAGACTTAAAATAAGCTTTTAATCTTATGTTCTTGTCTCTTTGATACTTCTCAGAATTTCGTTGGATTATCTAAAAGCTGGAAACCCTTTCTAAGCTTAAAACAAGTTTCGAAGTATTTAGTATTTGCCTCAACGGCTGCCGCACTTTTTCTTGCATCAATTAATAACAAAGCTTTTAGCTCGGTGTCGTATACTTTTGGAATCTACCTATATTTACTGTCTTGCTCGAAATAAATCGATACATGAATTATGCAATGTTATCGAAGGCTTCGTTAAGAAGTTCTTGTGGCGACGATGTGCAGAAAATTCCAACACAAAGTTTCATTTTAATTTTTGGTTGACTTTCAGTGGGAAACTAGGCCGAGGCGATAAATTTGCATCGAGTTATAAACTACATATCTCAATATAGAATTCACTTCCTTTACCAATGCGAATATGGAAAACTCGAGAGTTTTCTCACAGGGAACCCGCAGTGTAATAATTCTCTTCCAAGAGCAAAGATTGTCCTATTGACTGCATATATTTCTTTATCTACGACAACTATTGTAAATGCCCTTTATTGTACAGTCCGTGGAGTATGTAAATACATCATAACACATACGTATGTAACAGTCTGCGATTAATGATAAGTTATGATTGATAACCCACACATGCGTTTGGTTTAAGATTCGTTGATTGGCTGAGAGCTGCTATTACGTGCTCATACGTTCAGCGCCCCCCGTGCCACAATTCAAACTAACGGAAATTGACATTGCGTACATTGGATTGTCTATATCTATGAACACTCTTACTCCAGTTTAACCCAAATAAGTACTAAATAATAAGGTATGTAACCATTAAGAATGTATTTCTTTTCATTTTTTTCAAGATAAATAATGTCGAGTAACAGTTATATATAAAAATGCAACTGTTTATTATAATGTTAAATAATGATAATTAAATAAACATAACCTAATACGAAATTAATTTGTTGCATCAAACATATTTTTCTTATTAAACAGAAACAAATTAGTTAATTAGTCGTAGATAAAGTATAGTACATAACTCGGGTTGTAAGGCAATTACATACTCGCAGAATTAACTGTTCCGCTCGTACGTAATGCTTCAGCTTTTTACAACTCTCGTTACGTCATCATGAAGCCCTTTTCACGTCCATTGTTGGACATAGGCCTCCTCCAAATGTCTCCAGTTCTCTCTATCCCTGGATGTTGCAATCCAATTTGTAGCTATCCTCTTTAGGTCATCCGTCCATCGAGTGGGAGATCTGCCTCGGCTACGCTTTTCAGCTCTTAGTCTCCACTCCAACAGTTTTTTGGTCCACCGCCCGTCCTCCATTCTAGCAATGTGCCCAGCCCATTTCCATTTCCGTGTAGTGATTCGTTGTATAATATCATCTACTCCTATACGTCGGCGTATCTCTTCATTTCCCACTCGATCCCTCAGGGTTAGGCCAAGCACCGATCTCTCCATTCGCCTTTGTGTTACTCTTAGTTTTTCTGCGGTTTTCTTCGTTAAAGTTAGGGTTTCTGAGCCATAGGTCAGGACCGGTAATACGCATTGGTTAAATGCTTTTCGTTTCTAGCGAATTGGGAATTGGGGTTCAAGCGACTTTGAAAGTGAATTTTCTCGTTACGTAATATACTATTAAAACGAGTCAGCTTGATCTCTCAATAATTGGACACACTTCTTCTTCTTCTTTAAGTTCCATGTCCGTTCCGAACGTTGGTAACCATCTGGGCTATGATGACTTTATTCACTGCGGCACAGAAAAGTTCTGTTGTCGTCGAACCAGGTTCTTAGGTTTTTCAACCAAGATATTCGTCTGGCGCCGATTGACCTCTTTCCTGCCACCTTTCCCTGGATAATCTTCTGCAGCAAATGAAATCTATCTTCGTTTCTCATGATGTGGCCAAGATATTCTAGCTTTCTGCACTTGACTGTGTTTAGAACCTCTCTCTCCTTGTTCATTCTATGGAGGATCTCATCATTGGTTATTCGATCCCTCCAGGAGACTCTCAGCATTCTGAGATATATCCACATTTCAAATGCCTCTAACTTTTTGCTGGTAGCTTCTGTCAGTGTCCACGATTCCATTCCGTAAAAAAGAACCGAAAACACATAGCATCTCATCATTCTCAGCTTTGTAGTCATTGTTAGGTTGTGGCTTGTTAGTACAGATCGCATTTTGGTAAAAACAGATCTTGCCTTTTCAATGCGAATTTTTATCTCCTGAGAGTGATCCCACCGATCATTAACATTTGTGCCAAGATATGTATACCTCTCCACCCGTTCGATTGGCTCTTGATTGACAGTAAGTTCACAGTTTTCAATATAGGACTTGCTGATGACCATAAGTTTTGTCTTCTTGATGTTAATATCCAAGGCATATTCTGTGCTCTTTTCTACAAGTCTGTTTATTAGATGTTGTAGTCCTTCTATACTATCTGTAAACATCACTGTGTCATCTGCATATCGTATGTTGTTGATTTTTTCGCCATTGAGAGAGATGCAAGCTTCACACTCTTCCAGAGCTTCTTTAAATATGTATTCAGAATAGATGTTAAAAATAAGAGGGGACAATATACATCCTTGTCTCACTCCTCTCATTATGTCTATTTGTTCGGTCTTTTCTGTCTCTACTCTCACTACGGCTTTTTGGTTCCAGTAGAGGTTCGTAATAATTCGTAGATCCTTGCCGTCCATCCCGGTTTCCTTTAAGATGTTAATCATTTTTTGGTGTTTGACCCTGTCGAAAGCCTTCTGGTAGTCAACAAAACAGGCAAAAATGTCGCAGTTCATATCTCTGCACCGTTGAAATAGTACTTGCGTGCAATATAATGCTTCTCGTGTGCCCATCGCATTTCTGAAACCAAACTGAGTTGGTGATACTTGTTCTTCGCAAACTCTGTAAATTCTTCTGTGAATTATTTTTAAAAATAATTTGAGAAGGTGACTCATGAGACTTATAGTTCTGAACTCTTCACACTTCTTTGCTTTTGGTTTTTTGGGTAATGTTATAAACTCTGACTTTAGCCATTCTTGTGGTATATTTCCAGAGTTATAAATTTGGTTGAATATTTTTGTCAGATTTTTTACCCTGTCGTCATCCAGTAGTTTAAAGAATTCCGATTGGATTTCATCTGGTCCAGGTGCTTTACCGTCTTTCATTGTTTTTATTGCCTGCTTTACTTCATCCATCAGGATCTCTGGTCCATCCGAGTTGTTTATGGATGGAGGTTCAGCTCTAGTATCATGAAACAGTTGTTCAATATATCTTCTCCATGTTTCCTTTATGTCACCTGTGTCAATGATCAGTTTTCCTTCGCCATCCACCAATTTATTTATCGTTCTCGGTTTTGTTCTGCTTGTCATATCTCTAATTTTTCTGTACACGTTAAAGCTATCGTACTTGTCTTGTAGTTCTTCAATCTCTGTGCATTGACCTATATGTTCGTTCTCCTTGGCTTCTCTGATTTTATCTCTGATACTCCTCTTTATTTCTGCATATTCTCTCGTATTGTTGCTATTTTTTAACGATCTTCTCTTTTCCATAAGATACAGAATTTCATCCGTCATCCATGATTTTCTTTTAACCTTATCAGCCTTCAAAAGTTCTTCTTTAACATCCTTAACAGTGTGGACCAATAACTCAATTTCCTTTTCAAAGTCCCCATCTTCTTGTACTACTCTGTATTTGCTGTTAATCAGTTCTCGAGCTCTAGCCTCTATTGCTGGTATTTTAAGCTTACGTAGATCGTATTTGTTTATATTGTTTTTTCTTTTTATGGCTTTCATTGTTACTTTGAATACACCAACCACAGGGTTATGATCTGATTGGATATCGGCTCCTGGATATGTTTTTACGGAAGTGCAACTATTTCTATGTCTTCTATTAATTAGAATGTAGTCAATTTGGTTTCGGATTATTTTATTGGGAGTATCTCCAGGTGCTTTCCATGTATATAGTCTTCTTGCTAGAAGCTTGTACCAAGTGTTTGCTATCACAAATTCGTTCTCTTCTGCAAATATGCTCAACAGATCTCCTCTTTCGTTTCTTTCTCCCAGACCATATGGACCTATATACTCGTTTGTTCGTCCTCTACCAATTTTAGCATTAAAGTCTCCCATTATTATTGTCAGGTCTTGCTTTGGTAGTACTTTAAGTATTTCAGTTATTTTTGCATAGAGTTCTTCTACATCTTTATCACTTGTATCAGATGTTGGTGCATATACTTGTATTATATTGATTTTGGCAGGTCTGGCATCCATCTGAAGCAGCATTAATCTTTCCGAGATTGGCACGAAATTTGTCACGCATTTAGCTATTGATCCGTTAACAATGATCCCCACACCATGTTTTTTCTCTTCGGTTGTTGTTCCAGAGTAGTAGATACGATGATCTCCAATATCACTATAATTGAATCCATTCCATCGCATCTCACTTATTCCCATTATTTTTATGTTCATTCTTTCCATCTCCTGGATAGCGTTGTAGATTTTTCCCGGGTGTGCCATCGTTCTTACATTCCATGTGCCTAATCTCATGTATACGTCTGATCGTAGTTTTTTTCTCGTCGCCTCATTCTTCAAAACTGTCCCCCCCGGAGATCCGATCGGGGGACTTTTTACTCCGGAATATTCTGTTTTGATTGTCATGATGCCGTGATAGTTATACTAGAGAATCCCATTATGGGCTTTACTGCAGTGGTTTCTCGGGGCCTTCTGCATCCCTATGCCGTTGACCCTGCAATTGGGTTCTTCCGCCTTTGGGGTCAGTTTCCTAGCCCCAGAGCAAAGAGGTGCCCTAATTCTTCTTAACTCATCCACCCTAAGCTGTTGGTCAACAAGATACAACTACTTATACCGGTAGTTTTTCGGTAATACCTTCACTTGGTTTAGTCTGCGGACCAACGCAGTTTACCAGGGTGTGGCGCTTGGAGCCAATAAGTGAGAGCTGAGGACATTGTGGAGCCCAGTACTTGAAAACCACCTATGCAAATGCTTGGTGTGGCCGTTTCCAATGTAAAGGTGCTACTCCTACATTGCCCCCCATACACCCCTAACATATGTAGTGGACACACTACATATACGTATTTACAAGACTGTCTAGTCTTCTGTCTACTTTTGTTTGTCAAGTTTTGTCTGTCTAGTTTTGTCTGAGTAGTTCTGCCTGTCTAGTCCTGTCTGTCTTGTCCTGTTGGTCTAGTCTAGTCTGTCTAGTCTAGACAAACTCAGAATAATCTTGTCTGTATAATCTTGTCTGTCCAGTCTTGTCTGTCTAGTCTTGTCTGTCTATTCTTGCATGTCTAGTCTTGTCTGTCTAGTATTGTCTGCCGAGTCTTGTCTGTCTAGTCTTGTCTGTCCTTTTTCTCCCTCTCTTCTTCTTTTTACGTCCAGTCCAAAACACTGGTGCCGGACCGAAGGGCGAGGAAACTTGTAGGAGATGGGAGAAATCCGAAAACTCTGACGGGGAAAATCCCTTTGCGAGGAAGGATGGTGTACAAAGGACGACATCAAATAAACCTTTGACCTGTAAACCCGGCATCTCTTCTACGGAGGAGCAACAGACTAAGAGAAAGAGACAAGACAACTGAGAAAAAGATCCAGCAATAGAAACGAGTAAAAATATTGAAGTAATTAGCCGTAAGATAATCGCAAGGTCGCAAGCATTAAGAAAGGTAGTCCAAGTACGAAAAATGAGATCAAAAAGTCACGGAGGAGATTTGGAACCTAACGGGGTCTCTAGAGTGATTATGGGTCAGCGGGCAATTGGCTCATACTAATCTGCAGGAGAAAGGATACGAACAAAAACAAGGGCCAAGACCAGTAATGCAAGCACGCTAACAAGCATATCTGAAGAGGAAGAAGCACTGTTGGACATAATATCAAATCGCAAGACACGTCACATCGTTACAAAAGTGAATGAAGGACATGTGCATGCGCTTGCGACAACCTCGGAATTAGACATCGTGTGGTGCGTCGACGAGAATATGCATCCCAGTCAGAGAGTACCAACGGCGTTGACGGAGGCCTATGCAAGGCCCGAGAAAATGCTAAGGCAGGCACCAAAGCCGGGTAGAGTTGCCTATCAAAAACACGCCATCGGCATACCAGATGAAAACAAAAAAATCAAGACAGAGGAACGCTATGTACATCAAACGGTTACGAGGAAGGCTCAAACGGATGATACAGGTAAAAAAGGTCTGTATACGTGTCTCGAAAAGCTCAAACAGACAAGTGACCAAAATGATCGAAAGACACCGACCCAGAGAATCTGACTGGCTCATCGTCATTATCAATCAGCCATCTGCATCCACTGCTGGATATAGGCCTCCTCCACTTCTGTCCACTGTCTTCTATTTTGAGCGCTCTGCACCTAGTTTGTGGTTATTCTTTTGAAATCGTCCGTTTTTCGCGTGAGAGGTCTTCCCCTGTTTCTCTTGTCAGCTCTTGGTCTCCACTCGAGCAGCCTTTTTGTCCATCGGCTATCTGCCATGCGGGTCACATGTCCAACCCAGCTCCACTTCAGCTTAGCCACCTGGTAGATAACATCCGTGACTCCTGTTCTCGCCCGTAATTCCTCATTTCTAACGTGATCACAAAGTGACACACCGAGCATCGATCTTTCCATCTTGCGTTGTGTTATTCTAAGCTTCTTACCAGATGAGACTGTCAGAGTTAAAGTTTCCGTAGGTCATAACCGGTAGAATGCACTGATTAAAAACCCTTCGTTTTCAACAAATCGGGAGATCACATCCCCAAGTCTGCCATATTCAGCCCAAGAGAGCATAATTCTTTTTAATTCGCATGTTTGGTTGTCTCTCGAGATTCTTATTTCATGACCAAGATACGTATACCTATCCACCAACTCCACCTCACAGTCACCAATAGCAAAATTTCCACTGGGACCAAATTCGTCATAAATTTCGATTTTCATACATTAATGTTTAGCCCGACCAGAGCACACACTTCCTGAAGATCTTCTAGTATTTTCCTGATATCTTGTAGGTTGTCAGACAACAAAGCTATATCATCCGCGAAGCGCAGATTTGTTAGGTTTAAGCCTTTCCGCTCCATTCAAGCATCCCGAAGGCGTATTCCAGAACGATGATTCTGACTGGCTAATTACTAAGAAAGACTTGCTAATTACTTTCTTCCTCCTTGGTTCGCTTTTCTTTTACTTCAGTAGTTGGTTTGCCTTTTTTGACCACTTCCGTCCAGTCTGTGTTGTTCTTCCCTTGCTCCTGCTGCTGTTTTGCGATTTGCGGTTTGGTTGGACAGTATACCCTTATCTATATAACAGTCATGGAAAATATATTTTCTAGAGCTTTCTTAGTCTCTTCTTCTTCTTCTTCTTCAAGTAGCACTACAACTCTATATGCTACAACCCTATGTGTAATGACTTCTATCTAGCATTGATTCCTATTGATTTTCGATGCCCATCTTCCGCACATCCGATAGAACATTGTATATCCATCTCATTCTAGGTCTTCCCGGTGGTCTTCTGCTCGTCGGTGCCTCCTGTCACGCTATTTTCAGCATAATGTTATCCGGTGCTCTGCATATGTGTCCTGCGCATCTCAATCTTTGTGACTTTGCTTCTCTCACAATATCTCCCTGGTACAATTGTTTTAACTTCGCGTTTGTTCTTATTTGATATTGCCCTGACCTCGGATCCTGGGTTGATCCATATATTTTTCTAAGTATTTTTCGATCGAACCTGCGCAGGGCGCCTTCGTTTGCTTTAGTTAGGGTCCACGCTTCACATCCGTATGTGACTACCGGTCTTATAGCAGCATGGTACAATTTTAGTTTTGAGGCTCGCGACATTATTCTCGATTGGAACAGATCTCTTAGTGCATAATATCTTCTATTACCGCTATGTATGCGGGCCATCATTTCTTTATTCATGTTGTTGTCTGCTGTGATGACTGCGTCGAGGTATATGAATGCTGAGACCCGTTCGAAATTGTAGGTGCCAATGGTTATGTTTTGACCTATTCGATCTCGTCCCTGTCTCCCGGAGTTATACATATATTTTGTTTTGTCTTCATTAATACGTAATCCTACTATGTCTGCCTCCTTTTCTATTTTTCCAAACAACTCTTTGGTTTTAATGGTTGTTTTACTGACATGGTCTATATCATCTGCAAATGGCAGTATCAGGTTTGGTCCACTGTTTGGAAAAACTTCAACGTCGATGTTAGCCCGTTTGATCGCTGCATCTAAAACGATATTGAAAAATATTGGAGACAAACTAACACCAGGCCGTTGTCTACCATAAAGTTTTCTGACATGTTGTTCCCAACTTTAACACAGCACCGGCTGCCCTCCATGTACACCTTTGTAATATTGATTATTTTCTTTGCGATTCCACATACTGCCATGGTTGGTGGAGGTCCTTATCAAATTCCCAGTGTTTTTCGAGGATTTGGCGGATAGTGTAGATTTGATCCATCGTTGACCTGCCCGGTCTAAAGCCGCACTGATAGTCACCTATCGATTCTTCTGCGTATGGTGTTATGCGAGTTAGAATTACGTTTGCAAGCACTTTATATGCGGTGTTGATGAGATATCCCTCTGTAGTTTTTGCACATCTGATAGCTTCCTTTTTTATGTAGGGGTATAATAACACTCTGCTTCCAACTTTGCGGTAATGTTTCACTATCCCATATTAGTAAGATTAACTCATGCATCCTCTGATAGAGTATCATTTCCTGGCGCTTTATTGTTTTTAGGCGTTGTATGGCCTTCGTCACTTCTTGTAGTGTTGGTATCTCGGTTGCTATTTCGGCGGTTAGGTACACCGGTATATTTGTTGTGTCGTCCTTTGTTACCTTGAGGAGTTTCTGAAAATGTTCTTTCCATGTTTTTAATATCTCTGTAGTGCCGGTGATGAGTGAGTCACCATTATCTTTTCGTATTATATTACTTGTTTGCTGTTTAACCTTTATCAGACGAATGTTGCATAAATGTAACATTTAAAATACGTTACTTAATACGTGAAATACGTTTACTATCGATCAGAAAATCAGTACGATTAAGGTTAAAGCTTATTTTCATTCGAGATGTTTCTTTAAAGAATGCCCTGCTGTTGTTATGTGTTCCACTATCTTCGATATCTTATTTTCTTCTGATGTACTCTCTTTCTTCCCTAATGAATTTTCTTGCTCTACGTCTTGCATTGTTAAAGTTATCTATGTTGTTCTGTGAAGGATCCTGTAACAATTGAGCCCTAGCTCGGTGTCTTTGGTTCTGTACGTCTTCACAATCCGTATCGTACCAGTTATTTTTCTTTGTTCTTTCGCGCTTTCCAATAGTTGTTTCCATTGTTTCCAGAATGATCGTCTGTATAGAAGTCCATATGGTGTTGGTGTTATCCTTACACGTTTCCGGTATATCCCGCATTTTAGTTGCAATCTTAGATTTGTCAGCTAGGGTTTCCTCTTCCTTAAGTTTCTCCGTGTCCAATTTAGCTGTCTTATTTGATTGTTGTAGACCTGACTTTTGTTTCTTGATCCTTATTCTTGTTTTGGCACATACTAGAAAGTGGTCCGAGTTCGCCTCAGCTCCTCTTTTACTTCCAACGTCTATGATGTTATTTGCGTGCCTGGAATATATTAGGATGTGATCTATTTGGTTTCTTGTGACACCATCGTTGGATATCCATGTCTGTTTATGTATGTCTCTGTGTTCGAACATAGTAGATAAGATTGTTGAGTCCTGCTAGATTTGCTACCCGTAGTCCGTTGTTGTTGCTTATATCGTGTAGGCTATGTCGTCCAACATGTGGTCTTAAGCAGTCTTCTCTACCCAGTTTTGCATTGAAGTCGCCCAGTACCACTATCATATCTTGCTTGGTGGTCGAATCGAGAATTCTGGTAAGTTAGTCAAAGAAAGTGTCCTTGTCATCATCGTCCTTCTCTTCCGCTGGCGCGTGTACCGATATTAGTGTATAGTTGTACCATGGACGTCTTAGTCTAATGTAACATATTCTTTCATTAATGGGTACAAAGTCCATTACTGCGTCCAATAGGTATTCCTGTATTACAAAGCCAGTTTCGAAATGATGGACACGATCTTTGTTGCCACTGTAAAATACCATCGATTTACCCATCTTTACATTATCCGTATCAGGCCACCTTTCCTGGATAGCCGTAATATCCATTCCATACTTTTCTAGCTGTGAGATAGCTCTCTTGGCTGCTCCTGGTCGATACCAGCTTAATACATTCCACGTTCCGAAATTCACATTCCTTATTCCTTGTTGGGTTCGTCCTCGTGTTTCCGTCCTATTTCGAGGCTTATGTGCTTGGTTCATAACAATTTGGCTTTTCACAGGATGGGGTTGTTAGCCTCATGCCTAACCCTCCTCTTTTACCCGGGCTTGGGACCGGCTACGGCCTCAATGAGTTACTCAATCCACCCATCGAGACCGCAGGCAGAGTTTTTCTTAGTCTCTGACTGGCTAATTACTGAGAAAGCTCTAGAATTTATATTTAGAGTAACGTATCCAGGATTAATATGTAGATAAGGGTATACTGTCCAACCAAGCCGCAAATCGCAACACAGCAGCAGAAGCAAGAGGAGAACAACACAGACTAGACGGAAGTGGTCAAAAAAGGCAAACCAACTACTGAAGTAAAAGGAAAAACAAACCAAGGAGGAAGAAAGAGCAAAAAAAAAATCGAGGCTGTCATAGGCTGGTTAAAGCCGACAGCAGTACTAATACAGTCCTGTGAGATCAAACGTTGACCTCAACTCACCTGGAATGGTTATTACGGGAGCCAGGAAAGCTAAAACGGGCGAATTACTTCTAGAGGTGGAAAGCGTTAAAGCCCAAGGCCTAAGCGACGAAATGAAAAGTAAATGCCCTGCAGCTGAGGGACGAGTAAAAAAAGATGATGTGCTAGTACACATAAAGGATCTAGACGCGATAACTACCCAGCAAGAAATACTACAGGCAATACAAAACTTTGTCGGAGAAGTCTTGTCTGTCTAGTCTTGTCCGTCAAGTCTTGTCCTATCTATAGTTCATTTTTTTTAAGAATGCAGTACAAGGATTTTTTGACCTTGTTCTGTGATTGGCTTAAATCGAGGAGAAGTTCACACCGACTATATTTACTTCTCCATCTCTCTCTCTTTCTTTCCACATACATTTCCAGCTGTTAGTTGTCAATGGCTGCCGTGTCAGTTCACAATTATCATCTGATCTGTTTGTATCATTTACATTTCTTGCGTTTTTCTCCATTTATTTGTTTGTATTTTATTACTATTGTTGCAATTTGCTGTATTTAATCAATAATAAAATAAAATATTCAATGAAACCATTAATACATTACCAATTTTATATTCTAGTAACTATATTTGAATTTAGCGCCAGATTTTGTAACTAGATTGAACATTTGTCATAGTGTAAATCAGGTTTCTTTACTGCATTCTTAAAAAAATGGACTATAGTCTTGTCTGTCTAGCCTTGTCTGTGCTCTGGATCGATTGATAATCCCATGAGTCATTTTCACAGTCGGAAAGCTCCATCTGTAGTGATCGCCTTATGTCTAACAGATCTTGTAATATTAAATTTACGAAACTCGTAAATATTTCCTGCGATATAATTTCACATCCTTTCCGAACGATAACCTCTTTCATCTTTCCTCCCTTCTTGCTGGAATCGTATTTGAATAGCGCAGGCGAGATTGCTTTCTTTCCACCCCGGGCCGAAGAGTGAAGGCTCTGGTGAATAGACCGGATGCTTCGAGTGGATCCTCTTCTAAGCTCTTGAACAACTCACTTCATTGTCTCGACTGACATTTTTCACGCTCGAAATGAGGAACATTAAACAAGGGGAATGTAAACGTTTGGTATTGTCTACACAAGTCTTCATTTGCCTCTTGATAATTGACTCTTGAACATTTTTATTTCAAATTTTCTAACGCGTGATTATGTTTTGGTTTCTTTGAAAAAACTTTCTTTACAAATAGAAATGTGAGAACCTGGACCTTTGTACGGTTAGTTAAGCGCATACGCGTCCGACTTGTTTAAAGCGCGGGAATATTAAAGTTTCTGGCACATTTTGTTATTTTCTTTCCTTATATATCAAAAAGTGCCCGAAAAACATGGCGGAAATTGACGCATGTGCACAAAAAAATTTCAAGTATGAAAAGGTTAAAGACAATAATTTAATCTTAAAATGTTAATTAAAAAAAAAAAACAATTCATTTTCTTGTCATTCAAGTACTTGCATAACCAACCATAAAGAGGCAAGGGGAGCAAAATTTTGAGAAATGTTTGAAATAAAACTTGCAGAGAATTAAATTTCCTAACAAGGAAACTTGTAATCTATAGTTCATTTTTTTTAAGAATGCAGTAACTAGAAACCTGATTTACACTATGATAAATGTTCAATCTAGATACAAAATTTGGCGCTAAATTCAAATATGGTTACATGAATATAACATTGGTAATTTATTAATGGTTTGATTGAATATCTTAATATTATTGAATAACTTATACAATACTAACAAATAAATGGAGGAAAACGCAAAAAATCTAAATGAAACAAACAGATCAGATGACAATTGTGATGTGACACGGCAGCCATTGACAACTAACAGCTGCAAATGTATGTGAAAAGAAAGAGAGACAAGAGGTTGAGATGGAGAAGTAAATATCGTCGGTGTGAACTTCTCCTCGATTTAAGCCAATCAGAGAACAAGGTCAAATAAGCCCTATCCTCCCTGTACTGCATTCTTAAAAAAATAACTATAGTGACTTTTAGTCGGGCAAGTTGGTAATAATTAACCTTGAAATAAAGACAAATTTTGTTTTGGTTTTACATTTTTTTTGTTGCAAACATACCAGCATAACTCTAAAACTAAGCGAAATTTTGAAAAATGTTTAAAATAAAACTTGTAGAGAATTAAATTCCCTATAAGGAAACTTGTAATCTAGTGACTTTTGTCTGGCAAATTGGCAATAAACAATCTTGAAATAAAGACAAATTTTGTTTTAGTTTTTACATTTTTTTCTTGTCGCAAACATGCCAACATAACTCGCGAAACAGCGAAATTTTGAATTTTTTTTTAAATAAAACTTGCAAAGAATTAAATTTCCTACAAGGAAACTTGTAATCTAGTGACTTCTTGTCTGGCAAGTTGGTAATAAGTAACCTTGAAATAAAGACAGATTTTGTTTTTGTTTTACTTTTTTTCTTGTCGCAAACATAACTCGAAAACTAAGCGAAATCTTGAAAAATGTTTAAAATAAAACTTAAACGTAGAGAATTAAATTTCTTAGAAGGAAACTTGTAATCTAGTGAGTTTTTCTCTAGAAAGTTGGTAATAATCAACCTTGAAATAAAGACAAATTTTGTTTTAGTTTTACATTTTTTTTTGTAGCAAATATGCCAACATAACTCGAAAACTAAGCGAAATTTTGAAAAATGTTTCAAATAAAACTTGTAGAGAATTAAATTCCCTATAAGGAAACTTGTAATCTAGTGACTTTTTGTCTGTCAAGTTGGTAATAATCAACCTTCAAATAAAGACAAATTTTGTTTTAGATTTACATTTTTTTCTTGTAGCAAACATGCCAACATAACTCGAAAACTAAGCGAAATTTTGTAAAATGTTTCAAATAAAACTTGTAGAGAATTAAATTTAAATTTAAATAAAATAGTGACTTTTTGTCTGGCAAGTTGGTATTAACCAACCTTGAAAGAAAGATAAATTTTATTTAGTTTTTAATTTTTTTTTTGTAAACATGCCAACATAACTCGAAAACTAAGCGAAATTTTGAAAAAATTTTAAAATAAAACTTGTAGGGAATTAAATTTCCTATAAGGAAATTTGTAATCTTGTGACTTTTTGTCTGGCAAGTTGGTAATAATCAACCTTGAAATAAAGAAAAAATTTTAGTTTTACATTTTTTTTGTTGCAAACATGCGAACATAACTCGAAAACTAAGCGATATTTTGAAAAATGTTTAAAATAAAACTTGTAGAGAATTAAATTTCCCATAAGGAAACTTGTAATCTAGTGACATTTTGTCTGGCCAGTTGGTAATAATCAACCTTGAAATAAAGACAAATTCTGTTTTTTTACATTTTTTTTTGTTGCAAACATTCCAACATATCTCGAAAACTAAGCGATTTTTTGAAAAATGTTTAAAACAAAACTTGTAGAGAATTAAATTTCCCATAAGGAAACTTGTAATCTAGTGACTTTTTGTCTGGAAAGTTGGTAATAATCAACCTTGAAATAAAGACAAATTTTGTTTTAGTTTTACATTTTTTTTTGTAGCAAACATGCCAACATAACTCGAAAACTAAGCGAAAGTTTGAAAAAAATTTCAAATAAAACTTGTAGAGAATTAAATCTCCTATAAGGAAACTTGTAACCTAGTGACGTTTTGTCTAACAAGTTTGTAATAATCAACCTTGAAATATAGATAAATTTAATTTTAGTTTTACGTTTTTTTTGTTGCAAACATGCCAATAAAACTCGAAAACTAAGTGAAATTAAAAAAAATGTTTAAAATAAAACTTGTAGAGAATTAAATTTCCTATAAGTAAACTTGTAATCTAGTGACTTTTTGTCTGGCAAGTTGGAAATAATCAACCTTGAAATAAAGACAAATTTCGTTTTAGCTTTACATTTTTTTTGTTGCAAACATGCCAACATAACTCGAAAACTAAGCGAAATTTTGAAAAATGTTTAAAACAAAACTTGTAGAGAATTAAATTTCCTATAAGGAAACTTGTAATCTAGTGACTTTTTGTCTGGTACTTTGGTAATAATCAACCTTGAAATAAACACAAATTTTGTTTTAGTTTTATATTTTGTTTTTGTTGCAAACATGCCAACATAACTCGAAAACTAAGCAAAATTTTGAAAAATGTTTAAAATAAAACATTTAGAGAATTAAATTTCCTATAAGGAAACTTGTAATCTAGTGACTTTTTGTCTGCCAAGTTGGTAATAATCAACCTTGACATAAAGACAAATTTTAAGTTTTGCATTTTTTTTTTGTCGCAAACATGCTAACATAACTCGAAAACTAAGCGAAATTTTGAAAAAAATTTTAAACTAAAACTTGCAGAGAATTAAATTTCCTATAAGAAATCTTATTACCTAGCAATTTTCAGTTACTCAAGTTGGCAATAATCAACCTTGAAACAAAGTCAAAGCCTTATCTTCTTTCATACAGAGCCACAAAAGCAAAACTTTATAATTTTCCAAACGAATTCAATTACTAAACATTTAATAATGAGATAAAACTTCGCCTTTTGAGACCATTATATTTACAACGTCCTTCTGTCTAGACTCCAGTTGGAGTGGAAGTTACGAGCTAATTCGCAATGCGAACTTTATTAAACTTGCATCGGTTTCTTGACAGGGACACATCAAACTCCGATTACCTTCTACCACCCTGCCAATGAATTATAAACTGCCGTGCGAAATTACCCAGCCAACATGTCGAGAATTACGCAGATGTTACGCACAATTAACAGAATCTCGATTAATTTCAATAAGACAAATTAATATTTCAATAAGACATTGAGAATCAATGATACATTATTCACAATGTCTCATTGATTCTCAATGTCTGACATTCTTGTCCAGACATTCTTGTCTGGTCTTGTTTGATCTTGTCTAGCCTTGTCTAGCCTTGTCCGGTCTTAACCAACCTTGTCCGGTCTTGCTAGTATTATCTGGTCTTGTCTGGTACTGTCTGGTCTTGCCAGGTCTTGTCTGTTTTTGTCTGGTCGTGTCTGGTCTTGTGTGGTCTTTTCTGGACATTATTATATTATGACATTATTATATCATATATTATTTTCTTATTACATTCATTCACGTTCATTGTTCCAACCTAATTTGTAGACTTTCAAAATTATTATTTTAAAATAAACTCTGTGTTATTTCTTAGTTGAGTCATTTAGCGGAACAATTCAAAGGAAAGTCGCGTTAAAAAAGAAACTAGATATCATCGCTTGAAATGTAGAAAATCTATAAAATATATCTCCTTCGCTCCGCCGTTTATTTCTTATCGGTAATGTTAAGTGTTGGAACACATCAAGGGGAACTTGAAACGACGCTGCACACAAAAACCGTATCGTTTCCGCCACTTTACCCCTATCTCACATATTACTTTTTCTTCTACTCCAACCCTTGTTACCCTATTTCACACGACAACCCTTATTCCACACGACACACAGACCCAAATTGATGCATTTATTAGATATGTATTTAAAGACGGAGTAGGTTAGGAGTATAGAATAACACGAGACTGTAGAGATAATATATCAAGCCCAGATAGACAAGACTAGATCAACAAAACTAGAGACAATATCCACATTATCAAACTGGCGAGGATATTGTGTTTGTGTTCGAGTGGATTGGGGGCGGTCAGAAGGTCACGGTTATATAATATGCGGGTTTTATGTTTGGCACGCGATACGGGGCGTGTCAAATTTGGATGGAAAGCCAGACGTCATGATATAGATCCGACACGTGTCACAATTATTATTTTTAATCCGTACCTTGTCAATATTTAGTCAGCTTAATTGCTGCCACAACAAATAACGGTCGTGATTAAACAGCACCGATTAGATTGTTAAAATTAGGAAAAACACGGCAAGAAAAGACTAAATCGACGAAACAACGAGCACTACAGCAAAAGAGATAAGCGACTAGGAAGACTGGGTCTAGAGCAGTCAATTCTAGTAGAAAGATTTTGTCTGTCTAGTCTTTTCTGTCTAGTCTTGCCTGACTAGTCTTGTCTGCCCAATCTTGTCTGTCCACTCTTGTCTGTCTAGTCTTGCGTGACTAGTCTTGTCTGTCTAATCTTGTCGAACTAGTCTGGGCTGTCTAATCTCGTCGGTCTAGTCTTGCCCGTCCAATCTTGTTCGTCCTAGTCGTGTTTAGTACCGTCTAGTCCGTCTTGTCCGTATAGTCCGTCTAGTCCGTCTAATCCGTCTAGCCTGTCTTGTCTTGTCTGTCTAGTCTTCTCTGTCTAGTCTTGTCTGTCTAGTCTTGTCTGTCTAGTCTTGTCTGTCTAGTCTTGTCTGTCTAGTCTTGTCTGTCTAGTCTTGTCTGTCTAGTCTTGTCTGTCTAGTCTTGTCTGTCTAGTCCTTGTCTGTCTAGTCTTGTCTGTCTAGTCTTGTCTGTCTAGTCTTGTCTGTCTAGTCTTGTCTGTCTAGTCTTGTCTGTCTAGTCTTGTCTGTCTAGTCTTGTCTGTCTAGTCTTGTCTGTCTAGTCTTGTCTGTCTAGTCTTGTCTGTCTAGTCTTGTCTGTCTAGTCTTGTCTGTCTAGTCCTTGTCTGTCTAGTCTTGTCTGTCTAGTCTTGTCTGTCTAGTCTTGTCTGTCTAGTCTTGTCTGTCTAGTCTTGTCTGTCTAGTCTTGTCTGTCTAGTCTTGTCTGTCTAGTCTTGTCTGTCTAGTCTTGTCTGTCTAGTCTTGTCTGTCTAGTCTTGTCTGTCTAGTCTTGTCTGTCTAGTCTTGTCTGTCTAGTCTTGTCTGTCTAGTCTTGTCTGTCTAGTCTTGTCTGTCTAGTCTTGTCTGTCTAGTCTTGTTCTGTCTAGTCTTGTCTGTCTAGTCTTGTCTGTCTAGTCTTGTCTGTCTAGTCTTGTCTGTCTAGTCTTGTCTGTCTAGTCTTGTCTGTCTAGTCTTGTCTGTCTAGTCTTGTCTGTCTAGTCTTGTCTGTCTAGTCTTGTCTGTCTAGTCTTGTCTGTCTAGTCTTGTCTGTCTAGTCTTGTCTGTCTAGTCTTGTCTGTCTAGTCTTGTCTGTCTAGTCTTGTCTGTCTAGTCTTGTCTGTCTAGTCTTGTCTGTCTAGTCTTGTCTGTCTAGTCTTGTCTGTCTAGTCTTGTCTGTCTAGTCTTGTCTGTCTAGTCTTGTCTGTCTAGTCTTGTCTGTCTAGTCTTGTCTGTCTAGTCTTGTCTGTCTAGTCTTGTCTGTCTAGTCTTGTCTGTCTAGTCTTGTCTGTCTAGTCTTGTCTGTCTAGTCTTGTCTGTCTAGTCTTGTCTGTCTAGTCTTGTCTGTCTAGTCTTGTCTGTCTAGTCTTGTCTGTCTAGTCTTGTCTGTCTAGTCTTGTCTGTCTAGTCTTGTCTGTCTAGTCTTGTCTGTCTAGTCTTGTCTGTCTAGTCTTGTCTGTCTAGTCTTGTCTGTCTAGTCTTGTCTGTCTAGTCTTGTCTGTCTAGTCTTGTCTGTCTAGTCTTGTCTGTCTAGTCTTGTCTGTCTAGTCTTGTCTGTCTAGTCTTGTCTGTCTAGTCTTGTCTGTCTAGTCTTGTCTGTCTAGTCTTGTCTGTCTAGTCTTGTCTGTCTAGTCTTGTCTGTCTAGTCTTGTCTGTCTAGTCTTGTCTGTCTAGTCTTGTCTGTCTAGTCTTGTCTGTCTAGTCTTGTCTGTCTAGTCTTGTCTGTCTAGTCTTGTCTGTCTAGTCTTGTCTGTCTAGTCTTGTCTGTCTAGTCTTGTCTGTCTAGTCTTGTCTGTCTAGTCTTGTCTGTCTAGTCTTGTCTGTCTAGTCTTGTCTGTCTAGTCTTGTCTGTCTAGTCTTGTCTGTCTAGTCTTGTCTGTCTAGTCTTGTCTGTCTAGTCTTGTCTGTCTAGTCTTGTCTGTCTAGTCTTGTCTGTCTAGTCTTGTCTGTCTAGTCTTGTCTGTCTAGTCTTGTCTGTCTAGTCTTGTCTGTCTAGTCTTGTCTGTCTAGTCTTGTCTGTCTAGTCTTGTCTGTCTAGTCTTGTCTGTCTAGTCTTGTCTGTCTAGTCTTGTCTGTCTAGTCTTGTCTGTCTAGTCTTGTCTGTCTAGTCTTGTCTGTCTAGTCTTGTCTGTCTAGTCTTGTCTGTCTAGTCTTGTCTGTCTAGTCTTGTCTGTCTAGTCTTGTCTGTCTAGTCTTGTCTGTCTAGTCTTGTCTGTCTAGTCTTGTCTGTCTAGTCTTGTCTGTCTAGTCTTGTCTGTCTAGTCTTGTCTGTCTAGTCTTGTCTGTCTAGTCTTGTCTGTCTAGTCTTGTCTGTCTAGTCTTGTCTGTCTAGTCTTGTCTGTCTAGTCTTGTCTGTCTAGTCTTGTCTGTCTAGTCTTGTCTGTCTAGTCTTGTCTGTCTAGTCTTGTCTGTCTAGTCTTGTCTGTCTAGTCTTGTCTGTCTAGTCTTGTCTGTCTAGTCTTGTCTGTCTAGTCTTGTCTGTCTAGTCTTGTCTGTCTAGTCTTGTCTGTCTAGTCTTGTCTGTCTAGTCTTGTCTGTCTAGTCTTGTCTGTCTAGTCTTGTCTGTCTAGTCTTGTCTGTCTAGTCTTGTCTGTCTAGTCTTGTCTGTCTAGTCTTGTCTGTCTAGTCTTGTCTGTCTAGTCTTGTCTGTCTAGTCTTGTCTGTCTAGTCTTGTCTGTCTAGTCTTGTCTGTCTAGTCTTGTCTGTCTAGTCTTGTCTGTCTAGTCTTGTCTGTCTAGTCTTGTCTGTCTAGTCTTGTCTGTCTAGTCTTGTCTGTCTAGTCTTGTCTGTCTAGTCTTGTCTGTCTAGTCTTGTCTGTCTAGTCTTGTCTGTCTAGTCTTGTCTGTCTAGTCTTGTCTGTCTAGTCTTGTCTGTCTAGTCTTGTCTGTCTAGTCTTGTCTGTCTAGTCTTGTCTGTCTAGTCTTGTCTGTCTAGTCTTGTCTGTCTAGTCTTGTCTGTCTAGTCTTGTCTGTCTAGTCTTGTCTGTCTAGTCTTGTCTGTCTAGTCTTGTCTGTCTAGTCTTGTCTGTCTAGTCTTGTCTGTCTAGTCTTGTCTGTCTAGTCTTGTCTGTCTAGTCTTGTCTGTCTAGTCTTGTCTGTCTAGTCTTGTCTGTCTAGTCTTGTCTGTCTAGTCTTGTCTGTCTAGTCTTGTCTGTCTAGTCTTGTCTGTCTAGTCTTGTCTGTCTAGTCTTGTCTGTCTAGTCTTGTCTGTCTAGTCTTGTCTGTCTAGTCTTGTCTGTCTAGTCTTGTCTGTCTAGTCTTGTCTGTCTAGTCTTGTCTGTCTAGTCTTGTCTGTCTAGTCTTGTCTGTCTAGTCTTGTCTGTCTAGTCTTGTCTGTCTAGTCTTGTCTGTCTAGTCTTGTCTGTCTAGTCTTGTCTGTCTAGTCTTGTCTGTCTAGTCTTGTCTGTCTAGTCTTGTCTGTCTAGTCTTGTCTGTCTAGTCTTGTCTGTCTAGTCTTGTCTGTCTAGTCTTGTCTGTCTAGTCTTGTCTGTCTAGTCTTGTCTGTCTAGTCTTGTCTGTCTAGTCTTGTCTGTCTAGTCTTGTCTGTCTAGTCTTGTCTGTCTAGTCTTGTCTGTCTAGTCTTGTCTGTCTAGTCTTGTCTGTCTAGTCTTGTCTGTCTAGTCTTGTCTGTCTAGTCTTGTCTGTCTAGTCTTGTCTGTCTAGTCTTGTCTGTCTAGTCTTGTCTGTCTAGTCTTGTCTGTCTAGTCTTGTCTGTCTAGTCTTGTCTGTCTAGTCTTGTCTGTCTAGTCTTGTCTGTCTAGTCTTGTCTGTCTAGTCTTGTCTGTCTAGTCTTGTCTGTCTAGTCTTGTCTGTCTAGTCTTGTCTGTCTAGTCTTGTCTGTCTAGTCTTGTCTGTCTAGTCTTGTCTGTCTAGTCTTGTCTGTCTAGTCTTGTCTGTCTAGTCTTGTCTGTCTAGTCTTGTCTGTCTAGTCTTGTCTGTCTAGTCTTGTCTGTCTAGTCTTGTCTGTCTAGTCTTGTCTGTCTAGTCTTGTCTGTCTAGTCTTGTCTGTCTAGTCTTGTCTGTCTAGTCTTGTCTGTCTAGTCTTGTCTGTCTAGTCTTGTCTGTCTAGTCTTGTCTGTCTAGTCTTGTCTGTCTAGTCTTGTCTGTCTAGTCTTGTCTGTCTAGTCTTGTCTGTCTAGTCTTGTCTGTCTAGTCTTGTCTGTCTAGTCTTGTCTGTCTAGTCTTGTCTGTCTAGTCTTGTCTGTCTAGTCTTGTCTGTCTAGTCTTGTCTGTCTAGTCTTGTCTGTCTAGTCTTGTCTGTCTAGTCTTGTCTGTCTAGTCTTGTCTGTCTAGTCTTGTCTGTCTAGTCTTGTCTGTCTAGTCTTGTCTGTCTAGTCTTGTCTGTCTAGTCTTGTCTGTCTAGTCTTGTCTGTCTAGTCTTGTCTGTCTAGTCTTGTCTGTCTAGTCTTGTCTGTCTAGTCTTGTCTGTCTAGTCTTGTCTGTCTAGTCTTGTCTGTCTAGTCTTGTCTGTCTAGTCTTGTCTGTCTAGTCTTGTCTGTCTAGTCTTGTCTGTCTAGTCTTGTCTGTCTAGTCTTGTCTGTCTAGTCTTGTCTGTCTAGTCTTGTCTGTCTAGTCTTGTCTGTCTAGTCTTGTCTGTCTAGTCTTGTCTGTCTAGTCTTGTCTGTCTAGTCTTGTCTGTCTAGTCTTGTCTGTCTAGTCTTGTCTGTCTAGTCTTGTCTGTCTAGTCTTGTCTGTCTAGTCTTGTCTGTCTAGTCTTGTCTGTCTAGTCTTGTCTGTCTAGTCTTGTCTGTCTAGTCTTGTCTGTCTAGTCTTGTCTGTCTAGTCTTGTCTGTCTAGTCTTGTCTGTCTAGTCTTGTCTGTCTAGTCTTGTCTGTCTAGTCTTGTCTGTCTAGTCTTGTCTGTCTAGTCTTGTCTGTCTAGTCTTGTCTGTCTAGTCTTGTCTGTCTAGTCTTGTCTGTCTAGTCTTGTCTGTCTAGTCTTGTCTGTCTAGTCTTGTCTGTCTAGTCTTGTCTGTCTAGTCTTGTCTGTCTAGTCTTGTCTGTCTAGTCTTGTCTGTCTAGTCTTGTCTGTCTAGTCTTGTCTGTCTAGTCTTGTCTGTCTAGTCTTGTCTGTCTAGTCTTGTCTGTCTAGTCTTGTCTGTCTAGTCTTGTCTGTCTAGTCTTGTCTGTCTAGTCTTGTCTGTCTAGTCTTGTCTGTCTAGTCTTGTCTGTCTAGTCTTGTCTGTCTAGTCTTGTCTGTCTAGTCTTGTCTGTCTAGTCTTGTCTGTCTAGTCTTGTCTGTCTAGTCTTGTCTGTCTAGTCTTGTCTGTCTAGTCTTGTCTGTCTAGTCTTGTCTGTCTAGTCTTGTCTGTCTAGTCTTGTCTGTCTAGTCTTGTCTGTCTAGTCTTGTCTGTCTAGTCTTGTCTGTCTAG